>JAXQQM020060668.1:0-47002 GCA_034641835.2 Pinus albicaulis
CTAGTTTTGTAGAAAAAGGAGCATTCCTTTCTCTGAAAGATTAGTGAGGAAGCATTGAGCTTCAATTCCATATCTTGGCATTAGGAAAAAGGAACTTCCAACATCAACTACGTAGTATACTTCAGAAACTACGTTATTTTCCAGTGCATTGCTGCAGCAGGGTTTCTACCCTAGTTTGGTGCTCAATTCCTTGAGGAAGGGCCATCCCTTCTTCCGGAAAGTTTGTACTTCAGCCTCTTCTATAATTTTTTATATTTCAGCTCATCTATTCATAGTTTCAATGATTCTACATTTTTCAGATCCATATTCTGCAGATTTGATACTTGTACTTGTTCTTTCATGAAATCCCCTTGCCTGGTGATCTATTTGATGTATAAAAGGAGATTAATCTCTATTTTATTCATTATATGTTATAATAAATTTAATTTATAATGTTTTAAACATATTTTTTCTAATTTCTTTAGAAATTACGCTCTGCATGCTTCAACCATTTTCTGCATGCTCAAAGTAATGGGAAATTAGCATTTTAAGCAAATCCAGGGATGGAGAAACTGTTTAACATAGCTAGAATAATTTTTTTGAGCTTAAATTAGAATCATAGGTCCCTCATGACCTAATATGAAATAAAATCCTGCAATTTCCTTTAATTTTACTTATATTTATGAATACACCTATTTTAGGGTCGAAATCACTGCTTTTCCCCACTTTTTGGATCCTAAATTCCGATATGTGTTGTTGTTATACTTGAAATAAGTTCCTAAGTGTCTATTAGAACATTTTATGCATTGATATATCTCTACACTTTTAGTAGGGCGTTTTACTTTACTGCAGCCTCTCATTGGGCCTTCTCTTGAAGATAAGTAGGTGTGGGAGATCTATTTAACACACCTAGTCTTATTTGTTTCACCTAAAATATTGGATTTATTTTTTTTATTATCTGATACAAAGGATACAAGAGATTTTTTCCTGTTCTAAAGAATTTTTTTTGGAAAATGCGTTTTTGAGTGCATGATTCATGAGTTGTTCCTAAATAGGAATATTAGAGTGGTATCAGAGCAAGATCTTTGGCTCGAGTGTGCAGATGGCCAGGTAGCCTCTGGATCTCATCCTTTTTTCAAAGGTTACATATCCAGTAAATTCCCTTGGAGTCAATCTCTGGAATAGAATTTTGATATTCTTGAAAAGGGAACTTTATAGTCGTATCAGAGAAAAGAAGAGAAGAAATAGAGGTCAGAATGATGGAGAGGACGAGGTTACTCTCATCAGTGTTTAGATCTAAGAGGAGCCTCTCCAAAGAGGTAAATCAGAAGAGAGAAAGAAGATGCACCAAGACTCCTAGAGGGTTTCAAGAAGAAGCAAGCTGTAGTGAGACCTGCATGATGTTTCAAGAAGAAGAAGGAAGCCCCAGCACTTCCTATTAGCAAAGTAGAATACTGGAGAGTCCTATATCTCCATTTTCACCATCTGCTGCTAAGGTGCTTGCATCTAGAGAAGAGGCACTTGCATCTTTGCAAGGTAGTCTTGAGATCTCAACATATGGAGTCCCATGCATGAATCAGGAGATGCATGAGGAGGAGAAGGGAGATACCAGTGATGGTATGCTTAAAGAATGGAGACCATCATTCTTACCGGAAGTTGGAGGCATCATTGATCCAGATGGAGGAACTCTTGTGTTCTGTCAAGAGGTTCCCACATATCAGTTGATCGAAGGTATGCATGAAATCTCAGCACATATTGTTTCAAGATTAATGCATAGCCAAGGATTAAATCAAAATGTTGATTTGAAGCAAAGACATGTCATAGTGCAGAGGACCCTTGATCTAATCAAGGATGAGACTGGAAGATATCCCTATGCATCATTGTTGAGCTACATTCAATCTCTTGGGTTGAGATGTAGGGTCTCAAGAAAAGGGATTAGTATTTTCCTCTGTTCAAAGGCTGATTGTGAGATCAGTAATGAAACTTGCTTTGAGATAGTATATGCATCCCTTTGCAGATCTACAATGCTGTCACTTAGTAACTGTGACAAAAAGGCTTCATCTCTCTTGGAGCATTATAGAGGCAGCTTCAACCTTGAAGCAGTGGAGAAGAAGAAGATGAAGGGTAGACATCTTCAGATGAGAAGCACTTTCTCCCCTCTAGATGACACTCTCTAAATGAGCATGCTACAACTCAAAGAGAGACTTCTACTTGCTTCAGATTTAAAGCCTTACTGGTTTTGGAAGGCCATAGATGGAAGAAAGGTCTCACTAAGAGATCTCAACAATTATGCATTTCAATATTTCATGAGATGCAAGGTTCTTCATTGGTTCAAAGGAGATGGTATTCTACAAAGGGAGGATTCCATGATTATCCAACACATCACTCATCTTCCATATTGGAGTGAATGGATGAGGATGATGAGCAAGAGATCACATGATCACTTGCAGACATATATGGGCCAGAAATCTTGGTTACACTGGTTGCCCTCGGGAGACTCCTATCACTCTCCAAAGGCACCTATTTCTTTGATATATGCCTTGAGGAATGGTCATGGAATGAATAAGGAGGGATGGAAACGCTGGTTGCTTTGGGGTAAGCATGATCACTACCCAAATATTCTCATTCTCTCATATCATGATTTATTCATCATTAATAGAGTATATTAAAAGGAAGCATGGTTGATGTGGTTGTTAAAAGGAGAGTTTGGACATCACATGTTAAATCTCATGTCCATGTATTCACCCATGTTTGAAATATGTCTCATTTATCCATATTTATTTCTGTTGAAGGGATGTTTCATGCATGAACTTTGGCTTGGCAGGAAGAATGATACCCACATGATCTAGTATGTGTTAGCCACCTATAATGTTTGTTTTAGAAAAATGTGGCTAAGACTTTTTGAGCCTTCAAAGAACAAATTTCATTACTAAAAATTGTTGTCTCTTGAAGACTCTTGAAGGCCTCATGCCTCTATCCTAAATCTTCATTGTTGTTCCCATTTTATACTCAGAAATTCTGTTAATTTCATGAGAAAAGACTGCTAAAAAACCATCATTTTCCCCCTCCCCCTCTTC
Source organism: Pinus albicaulis (assembly GCA_034641835.2). Classification (NCBI taxonomy): domain Eukaryota; kingdom Viridiplantae; phylum Streptophyta; class Pinopsida; order Pinales; family Pinaceae; genus Pinus; species Pinus albicaulis. The sequence continues at coordinate 3,057 of JAXQQM020060668.1, forward strand.
CAAAATTAGCCTTCATTTGCTCCCCTTTTCTCCATAAAATTCCTCTATTTTTCATGATTTCCCTTCTTTCATTCATGAAAATCATCTTTACAAGGTTAAAAACTCACTTTTTAACCTTACCGAAACCATCAAATTCCATTGAAAACTTTGAAAATTTCATAAAAAAAACGTTTTATTTACTATGGACCTAAGCCCCCTTGGGCTAAGTCCTAACCACTTCCCCCCACATGCCCACACCCTAGAACCTAAGTGCTAAACCTATCTGGTGATTATCGCATCGGAAAGTTTCGAATGCACAAGTCCTTCCCGTGTTCCAAAGTTTCCGATGCGATTGGATTTGTATTGGAAAACTCTGATGCGATTAGCCTTTATATAACTATACCGTGGGCCCGCCTTCACACCTAAAACCTTATGAAAATCCATTCCCGAACCGCTTTTTCCTTTGTAAAACCCAAAAACCCACTTTTCCAAAGTTTTGGTCTAAAAAACCAAAGTCACGTGTTAATATAAATGGTTAGATTGAAAAGAGCCGATCGCGCAATCGCATCGGTGGAATCCAATGGGTTGATCGAAAAGACCACATCAAAATGTTCCGATGTGATTGAGTCCCTATATTATATTTCCACCCCACCACTTTTTCATTTCATATACCCTATGCCCAGGACTAAGAGTTAAAGGTCCCAAGGCACTTATCGCATCGGGAAATTTCAATGGGTAGATTGAAAGACCAGGCTCGATGGCCCGATTACGATTGGCCCTTTGTTTTATAGACGCGCCGGGAATACAACATTTCACAAATTCCAAAGGCCCCGTAGTCAAGCGCCTATCCAATTTATATATTTATCCTGCCCTGATCCATAAAAACCTTTTTTTTGTTTAAAAAATTTGGGTTTTATACATTATAAAAAGGGTTTTCCCCTGGTTCATCCCCACCGTTGATTGTTGACCGATCAAACAACCGGCGCTCAATCGCATCACATTTCTTAAATCGCTATGTTATATTTCCTCCCCCGATCGGTCAGTTCCCCAATTCATTCTCCACCGTTGATCTCGTCCTTAGATCAATGGCCATTGCTTAAATCACCTCGGCCCTTCCGATCGCGCAATCGCATCGGATTTTTTCATCGCAACCCTTTTCTCCTCCTGCCGATTATGATCCCTTGATTAGATCTGGACCGTCCATGTGTCCAGATCCAATGGCTATGCTCCTTCCCCACCTTCTAAAGCAATTTTCCAAACAAACACAAGATTTCTTAATAAGTTTGTGTTTTCGCAGGTGTTTCAATGGTTTTTTCATTATAAATGAAGAAAAGCCGAGGGCTGAGAATGACGATTCTCATGCCCTCGATTTATTAAAGAGAATCTATCCACAGGTTGTTTCTCCACGTTTCATCAATGCTTCATGGGCATTGATGCCTTTAAAAGCCCAGCGTAGCCTGCACATCGACAAGACACTGTTTTATTAAAGACATAGTTGAAGAGTATCAAGGTTGAAGAACAGAGCACAGCAAAGCAGAAGACTGAAGACAGATATGGGAATTATAGCTAAGAATGCTTATCAAAAGCATAATTCCCAGAATTAAAACACAATTAAAAGAAATCATAAGTGTTTAACAGACAGAAAGGCCTCCACCGCCACATCTGAGGAAAATTGATTCCTCCCAGCTACCATAGAGCCACCTGTTGCCTCAAACCATTCAAAGAGAGGCTGAACTTATTGCAGAATCAGATATTTTGCCTCAGCGCAGCCAGGGAGTTACTTCTGCAAGGAAATAAATGCAGAAATATCTGCAGAGTTACTCCAAACATTACGCGGAGCCTCGAAGTCAAATAAAGCTCCCACCGAGCTTTGATATTAATTGTAAAACAGTTAATACAGTGAACCACCTGTAAAATTATTCATCGAGCCCCTCAAAGGCCGAGAAGTCATCACTCTATATTAATTGTCCTGAGAGATATTTTATTGGATCTCACCTCCTCATTCTTCTATAAATACCTCTGTAGAAGATGAGCAATTGTTGGTTGCAGAACTTTGAAATACATTTGAGCTTAAACTTCTGATTGTAAATAGTTTTCACTGGCCCTTGGAGATCTGTTTGTGCTAGATTAGTTAGGCTGGTTAGTGAAGATGATTGTTGAACTGAAACATTGGACTTGAAGACTGTAACTGGTTTGACATCAATAAACAAGTTGTTTCTTGGGATCCTGGTCTATATTACTGGTGAAGTGCCCCTTTCTTTGTTATTGTTTTCATTCTATGTATGCCATATTTGTTCACTATTCTCTGATAAAGAAAAACATTTATAGAGTTAGGACCTGCTGTACATCAGTAACCTTCTGTGACTGAAAAGCTTTATCTCAATGTTTTCCTCCAAATTGTTTATTTAAGAATGATTTAATACAGTTGAAGCAGTTAGGAATGCTCGAGTTCCCTTGTCCTAATTTTTTCCTTAAAAATTGTTCTTCAAAGTTATTTTCCTTGTTTGCTTATTAAAGTTAGACTAGAAAAGTGATGGTTTTCCCTGTTTGTAGCTTCTATTCTCCAAAGGCAGATTCTGAAAGTTTCCCTTGGTGTTGACTGAAAGCAGACTAGGTTTAAAAGTACTTTATCTGATCTTAAGTTACACTTTGTTTCTCTTATATGTTTTCATACTTTCTGAAGGTAATTATGTGGGTTACTGGATTGTTTGTCAATTAAGCTGCTTTAATACAAACTTGCCCAAGAGGTCAATGGTTAGCCCTACACTTGGTTGGTTTTAAACAGTTACTTAAGAGGCTTTTCTTGTTTGGACTGACTATAAATCCTTTGTGAAATTATTATCAGTTTCCACCTCTCCAACACCTTATTGTTCCCATTCCATCATTTAAATCTCAAAAATCTTGTGGTGTAGATGACTTTCCCCTTGGATCACTATTGATGTTGTTGCTCAATTAAAGCCCTGTTGTGACTCCATAGCCCAATGGACTAAAAACCAGTGTTATATCTATATTTTTAGCCTAGCTATTCTATTCACTTGCAACTTCTCACCTTTGAAACTTTCTACACTTATAACTTTCTCCTCAAAATAATAATCATGCTCAACCATCCAAAAACAAACAAAACCCTTGACCTTCATAACTAGCCTAATATTATTACCCCAAATTTCAAAGACAAATCCATATGTGCACCTATTGGAGAGATCCCTCTCCGGATTCAGGAGGGATAGATCCTAGAATCCAAAAGTTGGTTGAAACGATGTTGTTTCTGTGATTGGACTTTGCCAATCTTGCTGATTACAGATTCCTAACATTTCTGGTGACTCCACTGGGGAACTCAAACCCAAAATCATTTTTATTTTTATAAAACCTTCAGAGTAAAAAGCAGCCTTTTCAAGCACTACCAAAGAAAGGTAATCATGATGAAACTTGTTTGAATCAGTGACAAACTAGGTAAATCCTAGGATTATCTTAAGACTTTCTCTAACCTTGAAAAATCAGTTGGCTTAGCCATAAGAGTAAACTGTCTTTGTCTCATAACCATAGCTAAGTTTTGAAACGGAGTTAGGATATTCTTAAAAACCATACAACTGAAAAATAACTCGGAAAAAACCTAAAAATATTTCAGGTTGGTATCCAATAAACATGGTGGTGGACCATAAAACATTTTACCTCCTTAGGGGCTAAAAAATTCCACTTGGCGACTCCACAATCCTCAACATGCCTTAAAACTCCACTGGGAAGAATCCTTATCATCATAATATCTTTCAAACTCAGTCAGAGGACTGTAGGATTAATATTGTGTAAACAAATTAGTTAACCTCTTAAAATATTGTCATACCTGGTTGAACTTGTCTTGTTTATTTGGGTCTGAAAAACACAACATAGTGGCTCCTAGAAAGATTCACACTAGAGCTAATCTTAACCCTGATCCACCTAAGATAGTTGATAACCCAGAAAGTATCCTTAGGAGGTCTCATAAGATAAAATTATCAACTGTTTTCAGATCACCCTTGAAAAGCTAATTCAGTTCCTAAAAACCTTGTAGCTCTACAAGAAACATACGGTGGTGGAACCATAAAACATTTTACCTCCTTACGAGCTAAAAAATTTTCCACCTGGCGACTCCACACTGTGAAACTCCCAGAAGACCAAATGAATCCACTGGTAGAAGACCCTGAACTGATTGACTAGACACAGTGACCTCTTTCTTGATATACAAACATGATTCCAAGGATACAACGAAGGTATGCCCCAATGAGTAGAGATCATATCCCTGGGTTTCCACATAAGATGCCTCAGGTGAATTGCGATGACAACCTGCCTGTTTTTCAAGGTGAAAATTTTGATGACCCTTTATTGCATCTTATCAAATTTCACATACATGTATGGAGGTTGAAAGTTGAATGGCATGAAGACTGCCTAATGAAAATGTTCATGTTAACATTAGAAAGAAAATCTAGGGATTGGTACGAATGCTTAAAATCTAGTAGTTTGTTTTCTTTAAGAGACCTTGAATATGTGTTCTATGATAACTATAAAGAAAACACTACATCATTATCATTGGGTGAAATATATTATGATCCATCACAAAACATCACCCAACACATTATAGATAATGAGGAAGCTTTGGAGGAGATGCATCCTGAAGATATTTTAACAACAATTCATGAGTTTAATCTCTTATTGAAAAATTTTAAGAACATAGATGAATCAGTTGAGGAAGAGATGATCCAAAAAATAATGAACATTCCTCAAGATATCCCTGAAAAATAAAAAATTGATTCATCATCTCTTATAGCTGAGGTTCAAGAAGACATCCAGCCTCGAAATCAGTCTTCACAAGAGACAGAGAACTGCTGTACTCCTGTTCAAAGGAACATAGAAACATCTTCCCCTTTGACAGAAAAAGAGATAGATCAGACTATTAATAAACAACCAGTCTCTGAAACTTTTTGCAAAACAAACACTCCTACCCATTCACATAGATAACTTTGTTGTACAGATTTAGAAAGTTCTTTTGTGAATCATAATGAAGAAGGACCTACTGATATCCCAATATGGTTGAATGATGAAAATGTTTATTCTAATCAATTTTCAAACTTCAATCAGTCTTATGATGGTGATGATTTCCAAGCAGAAACTAATCATGCAGGGCAACCAACATTTGATTGGTGTTATGAATTTCTTCATTATCAGCTTGAAAGTTGCAATCATACTTTGTGATCCATCATAAAAAGCTTTCACTTTATTGGAAATCAACAGCCTTTCAACTCAGAAGGTGAAGAGAAGAGTAATGAAGAAATTTTTGAGCAAGAGGAAACCATTGAATACATCCCCACTCAAGAATATAATAACCTCTTCACAGAGTTCAGCCCACTGAATCCAAGCATATCAAGGCTACAACAGGACAAAACTGCAAAATATGATGAGTCCTCCAGTTTAGATGATGATGAAGAAGAGGGAGAGAAACAGATAGAAGACTATCCTACTGTGGATATACCCTCTTTTAAATAAGAAACTTTTCCTACCTTTGATATCAATCTGCCATTCAAAGAACCTAAATGTATGTTAGAAGCAAGCATATGTTTAGAGAAAGAAAATATTTCATTGTTTTCTATTGTGCAGGTTAAAGATGATGATGCTTCCAAACAAATTTCTGAAGATATACTCATCAAAGCTGAAGCCTTGGAAGTAGACAATCTACTAGACATGGAGGGCCAAAAAGAAGAGAATCTTCATCTTTTCTTTGTTGATCCTATGGAAGAGTGTGTGGAAATCCCAACTGGCTCAAATTATCAAGTAGTGATCCTTTGCAAGAGCCAGAGACATGAAAATTTGTCACCTTCTGTGACAGCTTTCATATTGAAGGTTAATCTTCAATATGTTCTATGGATACCTCTGATAAGCAGCCAGAGTTTCTTCTTCTTCTTGACATTACTCAGCTGGCTGAATTGGCATTTTTGTATCATAAGATAATGTAAATATTCCATGTTTAGAATAGGTTAGATAGGAATGTCAATAAAGCTCAGTTTTGAGCATGTAGTTAGTTGTTGTTTTCTGCTTTGAAGAAGAATCAAAGATTCAAACATACAAAAACAAAGAAAGAAATAAAAGAGGGAAAATTAACAAAACAATAAAGGTATAGCCCCATACCAAAAAGAGAAACAAATTCTGAAAGTGTGCAAGCTTAAATGCCACTCCTGAATGACACACTTCTAGTTAGTCAAATAGCCTAATCTTGACTAATTAGCTTGAAATTTTCTGCTGATAGGATAGTGAATTCGATTTGCCAAACTATTAAATCTTGGCTTATCAGTAGATAGTTTAGGATAGAAATTAAAAGTTCAAACATGTTCAAAATCTGAACCTATGTTTCCAAAGAGAGATGACTCAAATCTATTTTATTATTCTGAGTCAAGAGATGTAAAAATCTGGTTCTAAACAACTCAAAATATGAACTAGAGAAAAAGGAAGAAACAGCTCAAACAAGAGCCAAAACAGAACTGTAAAAAGAGAAGGAAGTACTTTGAATTTTCAGATCTTAAGCCTTCCATTTTGTTTTAAATTTTCTGCAAAATAAATGTCTATGTGCAGCTTGTTTTGTATGCCATAGACTAGCATCAAGTTAGACTGTTCAATCTTGACTTGAATGCTTTTCAATTTCTGTTATAGAAATTAGAGAATAAAATCTGTTAGACTGTTTAATCCTAACAGATTGATAGAATAGGTAGAGAATCATATGGGCTCAACTGTTTAATCTGAGTCCATGGAGAAATAAGGAGGAGAAATAGATTAGATTTCTTGCTTTCAAAAGAATAAAATGTTGTGAAAATATTTTGCCAATCCAAGTGCACTCTAATGAAGAAAAAATGCTAGATCAGTAGGATTGGGTAGGTAGAAAGTTTGTATTGATGAAGGTCCATTGTTCTCATAGCTGCTAAATATGTTTTCAGAGAAGATCATCCCAGCAAAGGAAGGGCGGCCCAATGGATCAAGCACAGTTCAACCTCCCAGAGAACATAATGGATGAGGCATAGGTCAACCTCCCAGAGAATGCAAGTCTGAAGTTCTTGATGCCTTCAAGAAGGCATCATCCCCAAGTGGAGCCACTGTTAGCCACCTATAATGTTTGTTTTAGCAAAAGGTGGCTAAGAATTTTTGGGCCTTCAAAGAACAAATTTCATTACTAAAAATTGTTGGCTCTTGAAGACTCTTGAAGGCCTCATGCCTCTATCCTAAATCTTCATTGATGTTCCCATTTTATACTCAAAAATTCTACTAATTTCATGAGAAAAGACTGCTAAAAAACCATCATTTTCCCCCTCCCACTCTTCCAAAATTAACCTTCATTTTCTCCCCTTTTCTCCATAAAATTCCTCTATTTTTCATGATTTCCCTTCTTCCATTCATGAAAATCATCTTTACAAGGTTAAAAACTTACTTTTTAACCTTACCGAAACCATCAAATTCCATTGAAAACTCTGAAAAATTCATAAAAAACAAGTTTTATTTACTATGGACCTAAGCCCCCTTGGGCTAAGTCCTAACCACTTCCCCCCACATGCCCACACCTTGGAACCCAAGCGCTAAACCTATCTGGCACTTATCGCATCGGAAAGTTTCGAATGCACAAGTCTTTCCCATGTTCCAAAGTTTCCATTGCGATTGACTTTGTATTGGAAAACTCTGATGCGATTAGCCTTTATATAACTATACCGTGGGCCCACCTTCACGCCTAAAACCTTATGAAAATCCATTCTCGATCCGCTTTTTCCTTTGTAAAACCCAAAAACCCACTTTTCCAAAGTTTTGGTCTAAAAAACCAAAGTCACGTGTTAATATAAATGCTTAGATTGAAAAGAGCCGATCGCGCAATCGCATCGGTGAAATCCAATGGGTTGATCGAAAAGATCGCATCAAAATGTTCTGATGCGATTGAGTCCCTATATTATATTTCCACCCCACCACTTTTTCATTTCATATACCCTATGCCCAGGACCGAGAGTTAAAGATCCCAAGGCGCTTATCGCATCGAGAAATTTCAATGGGTAGATTGAAAGACCAGGCCCGATGGCCCGATTACGATTGGCCCTTTGTTTTATATACGCCACAGGCATATAACATTTCACAAAGTCCAAAGGCCCTGCAGTCGGGTGCCTATCCACTTTATATATTTATCCCGCCCCGATCCATAAAAACCTTTTTTTTGTTTAAAAAATTTGGGTTTTATACATTATAAAAAGGGTTTTCCGCCGGTTCATCCCCACCACTGATTGTTGACCGATCAAATGGCCAGCGGTCAATCGTATCGCATTTCTCAATCACATCAAATTTCTCAATCGCATCGCATTTCTCAATCGCATCGCATTTCTTAAATCGTTGCGTTATATTTCCTCCCCCGATCGGTCAGTTCCCCGATTCATTCTCCACTGTTGATATCGTCCTTAGATCAACAACCATCGCTTAATTAGCCTCGGCCCTTCGGATAACACTGTTAGGGTCCCGTGATTTGGCCGATTGGTAAGCCAAATGACGATGTAACATCAAACCAAGTTTTGGAGCCCAAGGACCTAGCCTTCCTGGACTCAGAGAGGGCTCTCTCTATTTGTGTAAAGGATATCGGTGTGTTTGCTTATGGTGTTCTGATATTAGGCTAGTTATGAAGTGAGTTTTTTTATTTTTGGTTCTTAGTTTATGAGGGATAAAACTGATCAAAGATATAAAAATGGATAACAAGAAATCAGATCAATTGGGCTATGGGGTCAAACAGGTCAAGGAAGCTATGAGATGATGATGTAAGGCTGCTGTAGGGCCGATTTGATTCAAGGTAGAAAGGATCTTTGGGCAAAATGGAGTAAATGGACATCAATTTTGTGAAAGACGAGGGATTTCAAGTGTAACTAGTTGATAGCAGACATAAACATGTTATAGCAAGCCATTAATCATGTTAAATGTAACTATGAGCTAATTAATACATAGAAATCAAACATTCTAGCCATGCATAGAGGTATAAGACCTTCTAACTTCGGGAAATGGCTATCAGACTTTGGGGAAAACACATAAGGAGGACTAACAACTCATAAAACTATGCTATAATGCCTAAACACAGTCTTTAAGTTATTGGGCACTTGGACAAACAAGCTTTCATAGTTTTAGGCAAAGGGCTAGATCTGGACTAGGCCTCCTTGGTTCAACAAGATGATAAACTAATCAGTCAAAGAGATAGTTTCATGGACAGAACTATGGACAGCTTATAGGTAAGCAGGGCACACCATACATCCTAATCAACATGCATAGAACTTGTAAATAAAACTAGCAAACAATATCCTTAAGTGACTAAAGAGCAGCTAAGAATTCTTTAGTATAACTAAGGAAGAAGAAAACATCAAGCTATGAAGATTCAGGAATTTTGAGGTGCCTCCATGGGCATATCTCAAAATCAATCTCTACTGATCTATAGCAGCAATAAGCATGTATTATGAATGAAAACTAGAAGACAAAAACATAGCAAGAAACACTATACCATTCTACCATGTCATGGAATCCATCACCAATCCTTCATCATTCATCAAAAGCATCCAAGAGGCAGTCCAAAAATCATAACACAAGTATGTTCTTCAAAGCCCATATGACCAATATATTGATTCTTCTCTCAAGTTCAGCCTCTGTTTTACAATGAATCCTTGTGGAATAAATAGGCTAGAGGAAGGAAAACCTCATGGAGCAACTAGCTATCCCATTGGCCAAGTCAAAATATCTAAACTTGTCCTTGAGGCTTTGCAAAGCCCAAGGCACAAAATATCCCATAAAATATCTAAAAACTGCTAAAAACAGAAATTATATTGACTTTACATCATTTCCCAAGTGTAAAAATAGCTAAACGCACATTTGGGAAAAGCAGATTTTTGAGGTTCAAAAATTACAAAAATACTTCATATTTATATCTGAAAAAGGTCCCCTGACTTGATGGAGACAAATGGCAGCCTTCCCGGTGTCGAAATGAGGCTTATGATGGCTCTTTGGAAATATCCCTATGTCTACTTTCCGACGCAACTGAAATCATCTCAATCTGAGGCCTGGAAGTCCTCCAAAACTGTAACTGTGTGTAAAAAACCAGGAAATAGCAGACTGCTGATATGGCAGGCAGAATGTGCAAAAAGAGGGCATTTTTCGCTAATTTGAGGGGGCGAATGATCTCCGAATGCTCTGAAAATTGCTGGGGACCTGCTCATAGAATTATGGCATCCACTGGCATCATCCTTCTCCCTTGACAAATCCTCGAACTGAAATGGCGCAATTATGAGTTTTTGACTAAAAACCCAAAAAATGCCAAAAAACAAAAAGTTGTCGAAAAGGGCTCAAATTTGGCATATATGACCCTCAGGGGTCCATAGAAACATGCTCCGAAGCTGATGCCAAAATATCAAGGGCTGATATGCTTTTCCCCTCTTTTCGTGCCGGGCGCTTCCCCTTTGCCTTCTTCAATTTCTCTTGGGCTGCCTTTAGTTTGCACCGGGCAAACTGATTCAGCTTTTGGAAGTGATGTGTCCTTTTCCTCTGTAGCTCTAAATCTCTATTCACCCTCTCAAGCTTCATTTCCAAATGTTTGTTAGCTCTTTCAAGCCAAGCTTCTTTGTTTTCTTCAATTTCCTGCTCAAGGAGTGTAGTGAGAGGAAAGGCTTGGAGCTGGGCTTGCTCTTCTGCTCTCTGCTTTTCCAAGGCTCTTTTAAGCCCGATGGTCCTAGGCCTCTTCCGCCTAGGCTGGTCTTCCTCCTCTTTATCATCAAACTCACCAATGAGTTCTTCTATCCTTGCTTGCGCCTTTGTTGCCTCTTTCTTATACTTAATCGCCCGTGCCTCATGAACAGCTGTGTGCACATTCATCTGTTTGTTTTCAATCTCCAAGAAGTGGTTGAAATTCCTTGCCCTTTGAAGATCCTCCTCTAATGCCTCAATTTGTCCCTCTTTATGAATTAGGAGGTTTTCGAGAAGGCGGGCCTCATTATCACTGTCATCGCTTTGGATAGGGATGACAGCTAATTCACCTCCATGCTTTGTACTTTCTCCAACTTTGCTTTTACCTTTGAAAGCCAATCTGGCGCTTTTCCTCCTTGGCATGATAGAAGATGTCCTTTTGGGCGATTTCCTCTTGCTAGGAACAATCTTTGTCACTGTTAGGGTGGCAGCTTTAGCCCCTCTTTTCCTTGCTGTGCTGAGCTTTGTTATTTTGAGAGGAGGAAGTACAACTGATTTACCTTTGACATCTTCCTGAACTTGCTGCCCTTCTTGAGGCTGCTGGATATCTTCTCCTGGCTGTTCACTTGGTTGTCCCTGTTTGCCAACATTAGCTTGCTGTTCTTCATCAAAGCCTTGTTCAATTTGTGGCTCAAGAGGTGACTCAACTTCCTGCCTAACCTGCTGTTCTTCATCTTCCACCTGATGTTGTTCCTCATCCGCTGTCTGCTGCTGCTCCTCAATTTGTAACTGCTACTGTTCATCTTGGACCTGATGTCCTTCACTTTCTATTTGCTGTTGTTCCTCATCATCTAACTGCTGCTGCTCATCTCTTTCCTCTTGTTGACTTGACAGTCCTATAGACATCCTGAGCCTTCTAGGAGTAGGCCTACTGGACAAAGGCACCGGGCGATGGACAGGCTGAGTGGGAGAAATATGGGCAGGAGGAACAGTGGAAAAATCTGGATGGCTGATGAATAAATCCCATGAAACCTCTTTCTTCTCTAGCTAGTATAGGAAGATAATCTTGATCAAAGAATGATGAAAAAGAGAAGGGATTTACTGAGGTGGGGCCTTCTTTTGGACAGTAGATGCCATTTTCTCTATGCTCTTGAAAAAAAAGTAAGGGAGGTTTAGTTGCCTGCTTCTGGTAAAATGCATCAATAATCGGACATGGTAGGCATAAATTCGATTAAACCTCCCTTCACAAGTGAAATATTTCATTATGACTTTCATAAGCGGAGCATAACTGTCAAGAAGATATGAAAAAGGGAAAATAGCAGTGACAACCTCTCTATGTTCAGGCTTGATGAAATTTTTGTAATCCTCTAAGTCAAGATGAGCTTGTTTAAACCATTTTTCGCCATGATACGGGATCTTGGTGGCATTGGACACATACCTTGGAGAAATTTTGAAATCAAGACCCGCCACTTGGAAGTGTTTTTCTTTGAATCTCAGGGCGCACAAGTGTGTTAATGGCGAAAAACTCTTGACTTCTTCTATCTTCTGGCAGAAATCAAGGCAGCCTACTTCATGGAAGTTGAAAAGTACAGATGGATGACCATTAATCTCTTCTGTAGAGATGGGCTCATATCTTTTATGTGGACCGCTCCTGTTGTCTTGCCTTGGAGGCATTTTGACCTGAATATGCTTTGGAAGAGGTAAACTGCCTTCACTGTATGTAAAATGTCCTGTTGGAATCAAACTGTGTCACTTTACTGCTTTGACAGACAGAAAATAAGATTTGGGTATCTTGCAACAAGTTTTTTGTAATACACAACTTCTGTTCTTCTTAAAACCAGCCTTCTGCCTTTGAATGTACCTCAGCCAGGCAGATTTCTCAATAGGGTACCATATATCAAAGAGGAGACAGACTGCTGTGTAAATTTCCTGTGCACAGTGTTGAGAAATCACTTTTCCTTGTGAATTTGTTAGGGGCCAATCAACACACCTGTATCTATGTCTCCAAGGTAAAATCCAATCATTTAAAACCCTGCTTTTCAGAAAGTGGCCTTCCACCTTGAAATTATCTCAGTCAACAAATTTTCAATATGAAATAATACAGTGGAAAGAAGGGAAGACTGCTTAGGAGGAGTTTGCTGTGAGAAGTGCTAAAATTACCCTGTTCTGTGAGTTTTTAGATGTCAATCAATAAACATGTATCTCTGCCTCAAGGTAGAATTTCAATGATTAACAACCCTGCCTTGTATAAGTGTGCCAACAGTCCACTATTCTTGCATCTATTGCAAACCACCATAAATATGTTTAGATAGTTAATACACAGGACTGGAGCAAAAATGACAGAGTTTAGAAGACTACAAAGCTTTTAGGCAGAAACTATGTGAGTTTTCTTTTTAAAACAATCAAGAGCCCCTTACACATGTAACCCTAGCCTTTGTAGAAAAAAATCCTTTGTTCCACCTGACATCCGCTTAACAAACCAGCATGAACACCCAAAGTCAATCAAGCAGCTACACGGCGAAAACTGTCTTTGTATGAGGAGCAGGAGCAAACTTACCCTGTGGTCTTTCAACTTATAAACAGCTCTTTGTCAAAAACCCCTTTTTCTGAGTGCACTTCACTATTTTAATAATGTGGCAATGTTTTGAGAACAGTGTGAAATGTTTTTCTTTAGACCTAAGCCCTGTCTCTATAACAAAATCTTCTTCTTGCCTTTTTAGAGGCTTCTTTTGAAGTAGCAGTCAAGATCTCTCAAACAACAAATTTCTTTAAGCAAAACACTGCTCTTATTTCCATCATATATTCTTTCCTGTAGGTGTTTTAAATGACACATCCAGCAGTTTATTTCAGCTTTGCACCTTGAAAACTCACACAGCAAACAATCTATTTTTCTGGTATAATGATAGAGTTTTGAAGTTCTGCGTGCAGTGTTGTGAAAATTTGTAGCAGTTTGAACAGTGAATTAAGCTTTCCTTGGATCAAAACATCAAACCCCTTCGTATGCAGCTCACCAAAAATCCCTTCTTGAATGCAAACACTTAACTCAACTTGTTTTCAAACCTTATTTTTGGTTTCAATCATCGACAAGCAGTCACAAAATTTAGGGTCAAAGTGTGCAAATACCTCAAGATACGAGGCAAAACTCTTGTGGAGCGTCGGAGGCAGCTCTGGAGGTCTGCAAGCATGCACAACACTTTTTAAGGAAAGAGTAGCGCGCAAAAACACCACCCGGGTGGCCTGTCGGGTCAGGCAGTCGGGTTGTCGGGCGCCGTGTACAGGCGCGTCGCGCAACTGTACAGGCGCGTCGCGCCAACACTGACCGCTCGTTGAAAAACGCTCCCAGGCGCGTCGCGCGGGTTTCCAGGCACGTCGCGCTGTGTTTAACGGTGCAAACCTCTGAAATTTCGACCCGATATTCCTTGTTTGGATGCTATGGAGGCACGAAGTTTTGTCTGCAGTCTGAAAATGAAAAGATCTCCCTCGACCTTACTCCCTTAAAATTTTATTTCAAATTCTCCAACGGTCTTAAAACTTTGAAAAGTAACCTTGGCTTTCAGCTCTGCTTTGTTTAACCTTCGTACGTTGCCTTGGTGTATTTCTTTGACATTTAAGATCACATCGAATTTCATTTGAGGGGTACTCCCTTTTTGAAATGGTTTCGGCCACAGAAAATATATCCCCCTTAACACTGTCAAGAAAATTCCTGAAAACTGCTTAGTTTCAAAAAAGGGTAGGTTTTTACCTTGTCAATTTTCTTTGATAGCCTTGGTGTTTTTGTAAGAGAAACATTCCAAAGCTCAACTCTATCCCCTGTTTTTACACTTTAGGTGATATTTTAACAAGGAAAAACCATCCAAAATCTGTCAAAAAGCATTTGAAAGTTGTTTTGTTACTTAACAGGAGATGGCCTGTGCTCTTCCAATTTGTTTGATAATTTCTGTTTCCAGGCGATTTATGAGCTCCTTCTTTGATTGTAAGTGCCATATTTTGGCTGCATCCCTTCATACCATAATTCTCTGTTTACTTCGAAAGGCACTCCTTTAGACTTTTGGCATGTGACAGTGGGGTAATGTTTGACCCTCTCTCTTAAGGAAACTGCCCCTTTTTTGTATCAGTGACCTGCGTATATCCAATATTGTCTCCTGTCCACTATAGGTATAGTTTGACAGACATTTCTATTTGAATAGGAAAACCAATACTTTTGAATCATAAACACTATCTTTTACCTGTGTACAGACTTTTTCTTTCTTTCACTGTCTCTTTTCACTGCATCTTTTGACCAATCAGTTTTCAAAAACATCCAATGCCTTGGCCATCTGCTCATGAACGAAGGAGGCCCTTCACTAGGCAAAGTATCTGAAGATTGTTTGATAAGGCTGTATGACAAGGGTTTTTCTTGGATCATGAGGGTAAGAAACCAACTTGAAAAACATCAATACTGGCACCTCTGCTTGCAAACACTACTATGCTTCAGAAAAACCCTAGTCAAAGTATCAGTGTCTCACTGTACTGCCTTGAGGGGAACTGAGATGTCATCATTTACTTTGGTCATCTTATGACAAATTATTTGAAAGATAGTCTCTGTGACTATGGAGGTCAGCACCTTTTGAAAACAAACAAATTTTCCTCTGCTTGTGTGATGACATGATTTGTCAGCACCTCTTTATTTTAGTCTTGTGGAAAAGCAAGTTGCTTATGATCAGAATGGTTTTTACCAATGATATGCCTCTCTAAAGTTTCATCATTTCACATGATTTGAAAACTTCTCATGACTTCCTTTACAAGACCAAACTTCTGTTTTCCTTTGAATTTGCATACTTCAGACTCTATCCCTGTTATGATCATCACTCACATTCAGAAAACCTGGAGTTATTGTTTCATTGTTCAGTTAAAGGAAAACCTGGGTTTCTGCATTCCTTTAAGTCAATACTGGCCAGCGCCCTCTACTTGTAGATGAAGGAGGCGCCCTAACCCTCTGCTTGTAAATGAAGGAGGTTCTGGGCCATGACAAATTACCAGTTTACTGTGACAGTGGTGTCTATCTTTTACTGTGATTTTCATGCTGGAAAGAGGCTGCAAGATCTTGGTGAGTGACTCTCTGTTTTGCAGATATATCTCAGGCTCATGCTACATTTAGAAGCAGCTGTTCTTCTAACTGTAGATTCAAGCATTTCCTCCTGAGATGAAGTTATATTTCCTGCTCTTTGCAGAATCCATAAAACACTATGAAACACCTAATAATCAGCTTGAGACTGTGTTTTATGCAGTGCTAAGACCTGGGGGGTGTGAGTGGCGCGACTTAGAGTTGTTTGTCAATTTCATTTGCAGAGTGGGAGGTCAGTCATGGTTGGTCTGTAGCAGATGGAGGCTTTTTTGGCTTTTTGATGATTGCCAAGGGTAAAATGTCTTAAAGCGCCACTTCCTAACATAGGGGAGACTTTTGCAATAGACTTGGACTTTTCCTTTTGGAGCTCATGGACAGACCAGGGGGGCTGAAACTAGAAAAAATAGTGATAATGGATTTTGACTTTGACATGGGCGGACTGATAAGTAAAAGGGCGAAAAAAGTTTTATGAGGGTTTTCTAGATGACAGATTGACATATGGAAATCAGCTTCTAGAAAACTTAGTTATGGATATAGTCATCACCAACATGTAAAAAATACTGATGGCTAACAGTGGCTCCATTTGGGGAGGGCAGCTACTCGTCAGGAGGTGTCCAAAATTCAGATCTTTGGCTTATGAAGACCAGTGCCTTATCCATTGGCGCAAAATTTACCCTTCTTTTGATGTTATTTCTGAAAAGTGACAGCATGGTTAACATCAATGATACTTCTACCTACCCCACTATTTTTCCTAACATTTTTTCTTCTCTTTGGCGCATTTGAAATAGCAGCCTTTTGACAATGTATATTTTTGTTTTTGCAAAATGAACCTATCTATTTCTACTCTTATATCTGTTGGGAGTTCAGATTAGACTGATGAACTCCTTCATTACTCTACCTATGCTAGATCAACTGTCAAGATTAAGCAGTTTGACAGGATTTTATTCTCTAATCTAAAACATGAAATTTAAAAGATGATCAAATCAGGATTAGGCAGTCTGATTTGTCATGCATTTGCGGCATAAAAGACAAGCTGCACACAAATGTTTATTTTGCAATAAAGGGAAACTAGACAAGCGGGGCTAAGATGTACAATGTGTTTTTCATCCCTTGCTTCTCTCTTTGGTTCTGTTTTAGGCATGTGGAACCAGAATCTCTCCCTAATCTAAGCTCTGTGATAAGTCAATCTTACACAATGTTGACTATCTTGGCGCTCACTAACTTATCAGCAAATAAATTTAAACATGCTCATCTATGATTAGGCTAGATAGCTGAACAAGACATTGAAGTACTAGTAGCGGCATTTAGACTTGCTCGCTTTCCGAAGGACTATTTTTTGGAACATGGGGCTTTTGTTCTATCTTCACTTGCCCTCTTTTCTGTTTTTACTGTTTTTGACTTTTCTATTTTTTCAATATTTCAAACAATGGTATGTACAATGACTGAAAGTGTTCGAAACTCAAAAATGGAGCTCCTGACAAAAATAATGCTTTAATGTCCTGCCATTCACAGGACCCCCAAAAATTTCAGTCACATCAGGTTCTTGTAAGAAGAAAGCATTGTTTCCACTGACTGAGCTGATGATGTAAGGCCCTTTCCATAAATTTTCGAACTTGCCATGTTTACCCTTATCTTCCCTTCTAGAATCCCATTTTAAAAATTTATCTCCAATCTGGAAATAATTTTCCTTAGTTCTCCTGTCAAAAATCTGTTTTATTTTGTCTTGTGCTGACTGAGCCCTTTGGTAAACTTCTTCTCTGGTTTGTTGTAAATGGATAGTCTGATTTACTCTCCTTTGCATGTAATTTTATTCTATTTTGACTTCTTGTAATAGTTTCATTACTGGAACCCCTAGAGATGTTGGGAAAATGGCATCTAGACCATAAACTAGCTGGTAAGGAGACATACCTATGGATTTCTTGGTGGTTAATCTATCAGCCCATAAGGCGTGTACTAGTTTCCCATGCCATGCCTTTTGATTTTGTTCAAGAAGTTTTTTGATAATGTTGACTAGGCTTTTGTTAGAGGACTCGGCTAAACCATTACCTTGAGGGTAATAGGCTGTGGAATTTCCTAATGAAATATGATATTTGCGACAGAAGTCTATCATTTTCTTGGAGGAGAAGGCAGCGGCGTTATCTGTAATGATCTTTCTGGGACAGCCAAATCTGGATAGGATATTGGTTTCTAGGAACGAAATGATGACTGAATCAGTAGCGTTCCGGGAAGGTATGGCTTCTATCCATTTGGTAAAGTAATCAGTGGCTGTGAGGATCCATTTATGTTGAGCGGATGAGGAAGGGTGAATTTCTCCAATGAAATCTAAACCCCATTGCTGGAAAGGTCCTTCAACTATAATGGGATGTAAGGGCAAAGGTAAAAGCTTTTTCTTGCCATCAAAAATTTGACATTTATGGCATGTCATAACTAGCTTGTGAGTATCAGGGAATAAGGTAGGCCAATAATAACCGGCTCTAAGGATTTTGTTTGCAGTGGTTTTCCAGTAGAGATGGCCCCCACATTCCCCTTCGTGCATTTCGTACATAAGTTTCTCTGCATCAGACTCAAGCAAACATTTAAGCAGCATACCAGTGGGATTTTTCCAATACAGAAAACTATCTATAATCCAAAACTTTAAAGATTTTTGTTTAAGGAATCTTGCTTTTGTTTTTGATAAAGTCGGAGGAGCATTCATATAAGTTAATACATAAAGAATGTCTGCATACCAAGGTGAATCCAAAAATGTTTGATCGATAGGGGGGAGTGTGCACTCTTCCTGTTCTTCTAAGGCATCGACAAAATTTATATCTAAAGCTTGGAGGTTGGTTTCAGCCATTAGTCTCGCAAGTCCTTGTCCTTTAACTAGTTTGGTAGGCCGGATTTCTAAGTCATGCTCTAGGATGATAGCAATCCACTTTCCCCTTTTACCATCAGGATCTTGGTTCAGAATGTCCTTGACGACAGTATTAGGCACAAAAGCTATGACATGAGAATGCAAGATGTAAACTCGGAAATCTTTCAGTGCTTTTACCAATGCAAATGCCTGTTTTTCCATGATGTTATATTTCAAGGGAGCATCTCTCAAGGATTTGCTAAAAAAGGCAATGGGTTGCTCCTGCCCAGCTGCATTTTTTTGCAACAACACCGCAGCTATTGTATGTTCTGAGGCAAATGAAAAAATGTAAAAATATTTGGTGAAGTCAGGGCTTATTAATACTGGTGTTTCAGTTAAGGCCCTTTTAATTAGTTCAAAAGATTTTTTGGCTTCTATAGTCCATTTAATCCCAACCTCCTTTCTTAACATATTTGTGATATCTTTCAGGAGCTCAGCAAGGTTTGGGATGAATCTTCTTAAGAAATTTATCTTGCCGATAAAGGACTGTAACTCCTTTATGTTTCTGGGGTGACTTATCTGTAAAATACCTTCGATTCTCTGGGGATCTATTTTAATTCCTTATTCCGAAATAATGTGACCTAGGAGTTTTCCTTCCTCTATACCGAAAAGTTTTTTCTTGGGGTTTAGGTACAAACCATACTTTCTGCATTTGTTGAAGACTTTTCTTAAGTGTGCTAGGTGTTCTTCATCTGATTTAGAATATACTGTTATATCGTCGAGATATATGACTATGAAAACACCTATGTCTTCTGAGAAGGCTATGTCCATGGCTCTTTGAAATGTGGCGCCAGCATTCATCAGTCCAAAACGCATTTTAACGTACATAAAAGTGCCCCAAGGGGTGGTGAAAGCTGTCTTATGTTGATCGGTCGGATAAACCAATACTTGGTTATAACCAGAAAAACCATCAAGTAATGAGATTCTTTTAGCACCTACTACCTTCTGAAGTATGTGGTCCATTTTGGGCAAAGGGTAGTTATCTTTCAGACATGCCCTATTCAGGTTTCGGAAATCTATGCAGAGTCTGATTTCACCAATATTTTTCCTAACTGATACTAGATTTGAGACCCACTCGAAGTATCGGAGAGATACTATTATTCCGGCATCATACATCTTTTTAATTTCCTTTTCAACCAGCGGTAGTAATACTGGGTTTATCCTTCTTAACTTCTGTTTAAAAGGTTTTTGGTTTTCTTTGAGGGGAATTTTATGTTGGATGATTCTGGTATCATATGATTTTAAATCTTGGTACCCCCATGCAAACACATCTTTAAATTCTTTGAATAGATTTATGTACCTATGTTTTATGTTAGGTGGGAGGGTTTTGGATAGTTTAATGTTTTTTGGCTCTTCTGGGCTTCCTATGTTGTATTCCTCTATGTCATCTTTTGTAGATTCCATTTTAGGCTTTTTGGCCACATCATTAAAGTCAAACAACTCTTCTAAAGGTACGAGCCCTCTGGGTATGGTGTCATTTTCGCAGTGTAAGACTTCGAGTTCCCTTTGGTCAATGTCTTCTTCTATCTCCCTGTCACATGGATGGTCTACCAGGTTTAGATTGGTCCACAAAGGTGGATTTAGCTCTTGATCTTGACTTAGGCTGGGTTTCCTTTCTTCATCTCCTTAGTCTGTTTTGGTTATTTCAAACTCGTTCCTAGATTGTAGGAAATCATCAATTTGATCATCATCTTGGAATATTTGCCAATGGTCAAGATTATATGGTACAGTAGGGCGGTGTTTCACTTGAATGTCATATTGCTCACTCATACATGGTATTTGGCTATTGCTTGCAGCAAAGGAAAGCTCATTTGTCAGACTGTTTTGAATCCTAGGGATATAGGTGAGCTCATATTTTTCAAAAGTTTTAAGGATATCCAAAGCTGCATTCCTATATTCTCTCAGTCTTGGGTTCTTTGCCGAATATTCACCTTTGATTTGCCTGATTACAAGCTCTGAGTCTCCTTGAGTTGTTATTCTATTGGCGCCTAAGTCTCTAAGCATGTGTGGACCGATGAGAAGGGCTTCATATTCCGCAATGTTATTTGTACATTGGAATTCTAATCTAAAAGAATGACCTTCTTTAGTATTGTGTATCCAGATGCCTGCTCCTGAACCTGTCTTGCCACAAGAACCATCAAAGCTTATACTCCAAAGAGTTTCCTTTTCATACATGATACTAAGTTGTTTCTCAGGTTTCTTGGGACTTTGGTCATCAATTTCTTCATTCAGTAATGGTTTGGACATGTCTTCATTTTCTTTTATCTGCTTGTTTATATCACCTTCATTGTATAAGATAAAAGAATCTAAATTGGAATGAATGGAATAGATGGGGGTATTGTTTGGCTTATCTCTGTTTCTAACCATGTATTTCATGCGAGTCTCTCGGTATAACCTCCTAGTTTGGTTGAAAATTGGGATAGTAGCGAATGACATATCCATTTGAAGGCTACCTTGTATTTTGGCAGCCCATGCTCTTGATAGTAGCATTCCATACTTGGGTGTGATATCGGAAACTACTACATCCATGACTAAGTTTTTGGCTAGTAGTTATGTTAGGGCAAAATCTAGATTTCTTATCAGACCTAAACATTTGACCTGACTTGAGTCGAAAGAATACAGGTTTTTGTAAGGTTGGGTCACTTCCAGTCCTAGGTTTTCCATGACTGCTTTAGGCATGAGGTTATGGGAAGCACCAGAATCTAACATGGCATTATGTAATATTTTGTCCCGTATGTTTAAGCTTATGTAGAAAGGAGAAATAGATCCTTCTTGGTATTCACCTTCTACTTTAGGGCCAAATAAAAGCTCGGGTTTGTCGTCAGTTAGATTCAAGGTATCTGCCTTGCTTTCTAGGTCAAAGACTTTGAAGATTTGAGATCTATACCTATCTATAGTTATTAGCTCTGTAAGGGGTATGGTAATTTTTATTTTGGAAATTTCCCCTTCGAAGCTAAAAGGAGTAGGTAGCTTGGGCAGATTTGTTTCAGCTTTCTCAGACATAACCTTTTCTATGTTCTTAATTTGCTGACTTTGGCTTGGGACTTCTTTTGATACAATCAACTTTGGGGTTTCTTTAGAGGTAATAGGAGTGTCTGAGCTAGTACTTGTCTGAATGGCCTTACCTTTGTTTTAGTCAGTCTTTTTGGCCCCAATTTTGCTACTATCTATAGTCTTATTTAAGATGCTATCAGAGATTTTGGTATTGTCAGGACTATTCTTTTTGGAATGATTTTGGTTTTTTCTGCTTCTGAGATTATATTGCCGGTGAGCTTCTATTATGGAATTTTGAAAGTCTATGGCAGGATCGTCGAGATCTTCATAGTTGGTCTCATCCTGATTAGGAGAACATAACTCTTTTTCTTCTGCTGTGAGGTATACCTCGCTTTCATTATCAGCCCCTACGAGATTTATATGACTTTCATCAAGAGGTTCTGTATCCCTATCATCCTCTTCCACATAGTTTTCATTGAATGGTGGCCTAATCCGTTGGTCATTTTCTCTTGGTCTGTTTTGGGGCTGTTCCCTCCTAAAGTTTTGGTTTCGGTTTCTGTTTGGAGGGTTTGGCTGGTTGTCCCTGACAGGAGCTTTTTCATTTATCCTTTCCCACATTTTGGCCATGGTTTTGACTAAGTCATCTATTCTGGGATCTAGGGAAGGTGATGAAGTGGAAACCTCATCTTTATATGTGACCTTTCTTTCTGCTCTAGTCCTAGCCCTTTTTTCTGCTAAGTTGGCATCTGCTTTTATGGCTATTTGTTGCATTTCCTCTAAGGTAGGGGGATCCTTGTCTCTCAGATGATATGTCATGTCCGGATCGAAACCCTCGGGGAATTTTTCCAAGGCTAGACCAAGTGGGGGTTTGAAATGAGGTGGGAGGGAGTTATATACACTGTTGAACCTAGTACAGTAAGCTTGGACACTTTCCCCATTTTCCCGTTTTAGGTTGTTATATTTGGACAAGATTTGAATGGGGTTTCTTCGGATTTCCCACCTATTTCTGAAGACTTGATGTAGTTCGGGGATATCATGGATACTGTTTGGAGTCAAGCTTTTGAACCATGCTTTGGGTTCACCACCAAGACTTTGGGCAAATATTCTCATTCTGACAGTCTCGTCTTGTACCTCTAGGTATTCATAAGCATCAGTCATCCTACTTATATGCTGTTGAGGTGTGGTGGTGTCTTCTCCGGTAAAGTGTGGGATCTTGTCTTGATATTTATTTGGGAGAGGAGCCAAGGGCGGTGGCAACACCAAAGGTGCGTACCGGGCTGCCATGACGGGAGCTAATGGATGATGTACAAGATGAGGACTAGTAGGCTGAGATGAGGTGTTTTGAACAGTGGTGGTTTGACCAGGTGTGGTGGATGAACTTGGACTAGTGATCTGGTTTTGAGCAGAACTGGGATGGTAGGAGCCAAATTGATAGAGAAGCTGGAAGTCAGGAGGAGTGGTAGGTGAAGCTTCTCTACTAGGACTCTGTGGTGGGTTTAGGGGTTCAAGATCGTCAAAGTTTATCTTACTATATGATTTTCTTCTGGGAAGAGTTTGTGATGACTCTAATTCAAAAGGTGAATCTGGTAGGATACTGAGATGTTTAGGTACTGATCTTGTTTTACGGATGGATCTACCAGAAGCTAGATGATCAGTTTCGGAAGCTTGCCACAGAATCTTCTCTGGGTCATCTACTATGATAGGGGGATTTGGGTCTGGATGGGATCTGGTGTTAATTCTTCGTGAAGCCAGATTTTGGATCCAGATTTTAGCGAGAATGGTATTAGTGAATGTTCTGGATGAGTGGTTTTTCTAAAGCTTTACTAAGGTGAAGGATGGTCAAAAATAAAAGGGATGGATTAGTGGAGTCGCCAGGTGGAAATGGGTTGTTTTTGTGAAGATAGCTATGGTCCACCACCAGTAACTAATCTGAGAATGTTTTTGGATTTTCTGAGTTTTATGTGCAGCCTATGGTTCAAATTATCCTAGACTTGTTTCAACACTTTGCTAGGGTGATGAGAACAAAAATAGTTTACTTCAAATGGATCTATGGACTGCTTGCTTTTTTTTGGTATCTAAAGGACCAAAGAGTCTATAAGAGTTTTCTAAACTGTCATGTACTCAGTGTCCCACCATCTCCTGCTATGTTAGTGAGCGATGGGATAGGTCTTATCGGATAGTAACCTAGTGTTTGGTCAAATAGTAAGGCCTACTAGAGGTTAGTGGAGTCGCCAGGTGGATTATCAGTTTGTTTTGAGATATACTTGTATGGTCCACCACCAGTACTGTCAAAAACCAATCTAAAGGAGTATTTTGGGGTTTTTTGAGTTTTATGTGCCTACAAGGTTTGGAAGAGTTTTCTATAACTGACTCATCATTTTGCTAAGATGGTGAAAGAGCTATTTTCTACTCTTCAGACAATATCTAAATTTACTAAGCTTGATTGAGACTTCGGGAGTTACTAAGGTGTACTTAGATTGTCACTAACTCGGAAGGTCCTACTGTGAGTGTCACTAAGTTAGTGAGCAGTGGGATAAGTCAATCAGATAGTATTCTTTAAGGTCTCTTAAGGTCTAGGGAATCTAAGTTTGTTTAATACTCAGAGTCCCACCGTGATCGCCATTATGTTAGGGTGGCGATGAGGTGGCTAAATCGGATGGAATTCTAAAATTTAGCAAGGTAGTAAGGCCTACTGGAGGCTAGTGGAGTCGCCAGGTGGATTTTTAGTTGTTTTGAGGTATATGTGTATGGTCCACCACCAGTACTGACAAAAACCAATCTAAGGGAGTTTTTGGGGTTTTTTGAGTTTTATGTAGTCCTGAGGTTTGGAAGAGTTTCCTATAACTGACTCATCATTTTTCTAGGATGGTGAGACAACCAGATTCTACTCTTCTAAGTTTGACTGAGATTTTGAGAGTTCCTAAGGGATACCTAGGATGTTTTGACTCAAAGTCCCACCGTGATCGCCATTATGTTAGGGTCCCATGATTTGGCCGATTGGTGAGCCAAATGACGATGTAACATCAAACCAAGCTTTGGAGCCCAAGGACCTAGCCTTCCTGGACTCAGAGAGGGCTCTCTCTATATGTGTAAAAGATGTCGGTGTGTTTGCTTATGGTGTTCTGATATTAGGCTAGTTATGAAGTGAGTTTTTTGATTTTTGGTTTTTTAAGTTTGTGAGGGATAAAACTGATCAAAGATATAAAATAGGTAACAAGAAGTCAGATCAACTGGGCTATGGGGTCAAAAAGGTCAAGGAAGCTATCAGATGATGATATAAGGCTGCTGTAGGGCCGATTTGATTCAAGGTAGAAAGGATCTTTGGGAAAAATGGAGTAAATGGACATCAAGTTTGTGAAAGACGAGGGATTTCAAGTGTAACTAGTTGATAGCAGACATAAACATGTTATAGCAAGCCATTAATCATGCTAAATGTAACTATAAGCTAATTAATACATAGAAATCAAACATTCCAGCCATACATAGAAGTATAAGACCCTCTAACTTTGGGAAATGGCTATCAGACTTTGGGGAAAACACATAAGAAGGACTAACAACTCATAAAACTATGCCGGAATGCCTAAACACAGTATTTAAGTTATTGGGCACTTGGACAAACAAGCTTTCATAGTTTTAGGCAAAGGGCTAGATCGGGACTAGGCCTCCTTGGTTCAACAAGATGATAAGCTAATCAGTCAAAGAGATAGTTTTATGGACAGAACTATGGAAAATCATAGGTAGGCAGGGCACACCATAAATCCTACTCAACATACATAGAACTTATGAATAAAACTAGCAACAATACCTTAAGTTACTAAAGAGCAGTTAAGAATTCTTTAGTATAACTAAGGAAGAAGAAAACATAAAGCTATGAAGATTCAGGAATTTTGAGGTGCCTCCATGGGCATATCTAAAAATTAATCTCTACTGATCTATAGCAGCAAGAAGCATGTATCATGAATGAAAACTAGAAGACAACAACAAAGCAAGAAACACTATACCATTCTACAATGTCATGGAATCCATCACCAATCCTTCATCATTCATCAAAAGCATCCAAGAGGCAGTCCAAAAATCATAACACAAGTATGTTCTTCAAAGCTCATATGACCAATATATTGATTCTTCTCTCAAGTTTCAGCCTCTGATTTACAATGAAACCCATGGAATAAATAGGCTTGAGGGAGGAAAACCTCATGGAACAACTAGCTATCCCATTGGCCAAGTCAAAATATCTAAACTTGTCCTTGAGGCTTTGCAAAGCCCAAGGCACAAAATATCCCATAAAATATCTAAAAAAACTGCTAAAAATGGAAATTATATTGACTTTACATCATTTCCCAAGTGTAAAAATAGCTAAACGCACATTTGGGAAAAGCAGATTTTTGAGGTTCAAAAATTACAAAAATACTTCATATTTATATCTGAAAAAGGTCCCCTGACTTGCTGGAGGCAATTGGCAGCCTTCCTGATGTCAAAACGAGGCTCATGATGGCTTGTTGGAAAGCTCTATGTGTCTACTTTCCGGCGCAACTAAAATAATCTCAATCTGATGTCTGAAAGTTCCCCAAAACTATACCTGTGTGTAAAAAACCAGGAAATAGCAGACTGCTGATATGGCGGGCAGAATGTGCAAAAAGTGGGCATTTTTCGCCAATTTGAGGGGGCGAATGATCTCCGAATGCCCTGAAAATCGCTGGGGACCTGCTCATAGAATTATGGCATCCACTGGCATCATCCTTCTCCCTTGACAAATCCTCAAACTGAAATGGCGCAATTATGAGTTTTCGACCAAAAACCCAAAAAATGCCAAAAAACAAAAAGTTGTCGAAAAGGGCTCAAATTTGGCATGCATGACCCTCAGGGGTCCATAGCAACATGCTCCGAAGCTGATGCCAAAATATCAAGGGCTGATATGCTTTTCTTCTCTTTCCGTGCCGGGCGCTTCCCCTTTGCCTTCTTCAATTTCGCTTGGGCTGCCTTTAATTTTCGCCTGGCAAACTGATTTAGCTTCTGAAAGTGATGAGTCCTCTTCCTTTGCAGCTCTAGATCTCTGTTCGCCCTCTCAAGCTTCATTTCCAAGTGTTTGTTAGCTCTTTCAAGCCATGCCTCTTTGTTTTCTTCAATTTCCTGCTCAAGGAGTGCAGTGAGAGGAAAGGCTTGGAGATGGGCTTGTTCTTCTGCTTTCTGCTTTTCCAAGGCTCTTTTAAGCCCTATGGTCCTAGGCCTCTTCCGCCTAGGCTGGTCTTCCTCTTCTTCCTCATCAAACTCACCAATGATTTCTTCTATCCTTGCTTGCACCTTAGCTGCCTCATTCTTATACTTAATCGCTCGTGCCTCATGAACAGCTGTGTGCACACTCATCTGTTTGTTTTCAATCTCCAAGAAGTGGTTGAAATTCCTTGCCCTTTGAAGATCCTCCTCTAATGCCTCAATTTTCCCCTCCTTATGGATTAGGAAATTTTCAAGAAGGCGGGCCTCATTATCACTGTCATCGCTTTGGATAGGGATGACAGCTAATTCACCTCCATGCTTTGTACTTTCTCCAACTTTGCCTTTCCCTTTGAAGGCCAATCTTGCGCTTTTCCTCCTTGGCATTCTAGTAGGTGTCCTTTTGGGCGATTTCCTCTTGCTAGGAACAATATTTGTCACTGTTAGAGTGGCAGCCTTAGACCCTCTTTTCCTTGCTGTGCTGAGTTTTGTTCTTTTGGGAGGAGGAGAAACAACTGATTTACCTTTGACATCTTCCTGAACTTGCTGCTCTTTTTGAGGCTGCTAGATGTCTTCTTCTGGCTGTTCACTTTGCTGCCCCTGCTCACCAACATTAGCTTGCTGTTCTGCTTCAATGCTTGGTTCAATTTGTGGCTCAAAAGGTGTCTCAATTTCCTACCCAACCTGCTGTTCTTCATCTTGCACCTGCTGCTGCTCATCTTGGACCTGCTGTCCTTCACCTTCTATTTTCTACTGTTCATCTTGGACCTGCTATCCTTCACCTTCTATTTGCTGTTGTTCCTCATCATCTAACTGTTGCTGCTCATCCCTTCCCTCTTGTTGACTTGACTGTCCTGTAGACATCCTGAGCCTTCTAGGAGCAGGCCTACTGGACAAAGGTATCGGCGATGGACAGGCTGAGTGGGAGAAACATGGGCAAGAGGAACAGTAGAAAAATCTGGATGACTGATGAATAAATCCCATGGAACCTCTTTCTTCTCTAGCTGGTGTAGGAAGATAATCTTGATCAAAGAATGATGAAAAAGGGAAGGGATTTTCAGAGGTGGGGCTTTCTTCTGGACAGTAGATGCCATCTTCTCTATGCTTTTGAACAAAAAGTAAGGGAGGTTTAGTTGCCTGCTTCTAGTAAAATGCATCAATAATCGGACATGGTAGGCATAAATTCGATCAAACCGCCCTTCACAAGTGAAATATTTCATTATGACTTTCATAAGAGGAGCATAGCTGTCAAGGAGATATGAAAAAGGGAAAATAGCAGTGAAAGCCTCTCTATGTTCAGGCTTGATGAAAGGCTTGTAATCCTCTAAGTCAAGATGAGCCTGTTTAAACCATTTTTCGCCATGATACGGAATCTTGGTGGCCTTGGACACATACCTTGGAGAAATTTTGAAATCAAGACCCGCCACTTGGAAGTGTTTTTCTTTGAATCTCAGGGCGCACAAGTGTGTTAATGGCGAAAAACTCTTGACTTATTCTATCTTCTGGCAGAAATCAAGGCAGCCTACTTCATGGAAGTTGAAAAGTACAGATGGATGAGCATTAATCTCTTCTGTAGAGATGGGCTCATATCTTTTATGTGGACCGCTCCTGCTGTCTTGCCTTGGGGGCATTTTGACCTGAATATGCTTTGGAAGAGACAAACTGCCTCACTGTGTGTAAAATGCCTTGTTGGAGTCAAACTGTGTCACTTTACTGCTTTGACAGAGAGACAATGTGATTTGGATGTTTTGCAAAAAGTTTCTTGTAATACACAACTTATGCTTTTCTTAAAACTAGCCTTCTACCTTTGAATGTACCTCAGCCAGGCAGATTTCTCAATAGGGTACCATATAGTAAAGAGGAGACAGTATGCTGTGTAAATTTCCTGTACACAGTGTTAAGAAATCACTCTTCTTGTGAATTTGTTAGAGGCCAATCAACACACCTGTATCTCTGTCTCCAAGGTAAAATTCAATCATTAAAAACCTGCTCTTCAGAAAGTGGCCTTCCACCTTGAAAATATCTCAGTCAACAATTTCTCAGTAAGAAATAATACAGTGAAAAGAAGCGCAGACTGGATGAATAAGGATGTATACAGTGTCGGGATTTCCCTGCTTGATGATCTTTGGAAGTTAACAACACATCTTTGTATCTTGGATCAATAGTGTACTTTCCAATTATTCCAAAACATGCCTTGTCTAAGTGTGCCAACAGTCAACTAACTTGCATCTATTGCAAACAACCATAAATATGTTTAGACAGTCAATACAGAGGCTTGGGGTGAAAAGACAGAGTTTTTAAAGACTACAAAGTTTTTAGGCAGAGGCTATGTGATTTTTCCTCTTTTAAAACAATCAATGGCTCTTATAAATGTAACCCTAGCCTTTGTAGAAAAAATCCTTTGTTCAACCTGACATCCGTTTATCAAACAAGCACGAAGACCCAAATTCAATCAAGCAACTCTTTGAATTCGATGGAAGATCCTTGGAGAGGCTTGGAGCAGCTTCACATTCACTTTTGAAAACGTATTTAGGCTAAAGAGCGAGCGACACTTTGTGGCAAAAGGAAAATCGCGAGTTTACCTGTGAGCTTAGAGCTACTGTCGGAGTCGAGCGGTCGAGTATAGGTGTATAGGCAGCGTCGTAGCGATTGGCGCAAAGCAACGTCAGCGGCGTACCTTGTACTGTGTAAAATCGCTCCCAGGCGCGTCGCGCGAATTGCCAGGCACGTCGCACGACCACAAATAGTGCAACTACTGCAATTTGACCTGAATTTTCTTGTTTCGATGCTGAAGGTGGTACAGAGCTCTGTTTGAAGTTTGAAAATGAAAATATCACCCTCGACCTCACTCCTTAATATGTCATTTCAAATTCTTCAACGGTCACTTTGTCTTTAAATGTAAAGTGAAATTTTTGTTTGGCTTTTTGCAAAGTTTTCACAGTCTTTTTGATCCTTTTTAATAACCTCGGTGCATTCAATACCTGCGTTGGTGATTTTCTATACTTTTGGACCGTGCCAATCATGGACCAACCCCTTTCTGAAAACAAAAATAGCTTAAAAGACCAGAACTCTGTTTTACTTATGCACAGGTGTTCGAAAGGTGATTTCCAGTTTTGTTCCTTGGGTGACACTTTAACACCGCACTTCAAACTTTGAAAAATAACTCCATAACCTTCACATCATCTCTGCCACTGTTTTTAATGATGCTGGTGATATTTATGAGGCAAAGTAACCCTTCTTTAAAACTTGTCAAGGAAAATGCCTGAATACTGATTTGTTTCTGAAAGGACAGGGCTTGTTTTGTCAACTTGTTTTGACAGCCTTGGTCTTTGACAGCTTCTTCAACCTTTACCTACTGTGGGTGCCAAGTTTACTGGTCTTCTTGGACCTTTGATCTAAGAAAAGCTCATCCTTTCAACATACTTTATTGCCTGTAGGTGTATCATTTATGATATATCTATTCTTTGGAATAAAGAAAAACTGTGCTTGTTTTAAATCATCTAAACAAAGACAGTCTATGAAAATAACCTCCTTGCCTATTCATAAACTTGTATGTCTTTTGGGAACAAAACCTGAAATTCCTCCCATCATTTGTGATGTATATTCTGAAAGGGGAACTTTTATGAAGCAGGAAAAACAGGGCTCTTTGAAACACAGTTATCAATTCTTCTTAATAGTGCAGTGATCTTTCTTTGTAACAGAATCATCCATAATTTCAAACCTGTCCAGTGCTTTGACACTTTAGGTGATATTTTAACAAGGAAAAACCATTCAAAATCTGGCAAAGAGCATTTGAAAGCTGTTTTGTTATTTAACAGGAGATGGTCTGTCTTCTTCCAGCTTGTTTGATAATTTCTGCTTCCAGGTGATTTATAAGCTCCTCTTTTGATAGCAAGTGCCATATTTTAGTTGCATCCAGTCATACCATATTTCTCTGTTTACTTGAAAGGCGCTCCTTTAGACTTCTTGGCATGTGACAGTAAAGTGACTGTGTGGCCACTTCTCCTAAGGAAACTACCCTTTTTGTATCAATGGCCTGTATATTCAATATTGTCTCCTGTCCACTATGAAGTATAGCTTTGAAATACATTTCCCTATGAGTAGGAAAACTAATACATTTCGAAAAATAAACACCATCTTTCACCTGTGTAAAGACTTTTGTTTTCTTTCTTTGTCTCTTTCCCTTTGCACCTTTCAGCCAATCTTGTTTCAACAACATTCAATACCTTAGCGCAATCTGCTCATAAATGGAGAGGCCTTCACTTAGCAAATGTCTGAAGATTGTTTGATAAGGGCGTGCCTGACAAGGTTTTGCTAGGATTATGATGGTAAGCCAACAATTTTTAAAAACATTAATACTAGCACCTCTGCTTGCAACCACCACTGTGCTTCAGAAAAACCCTAGTCAAAGTGTCACTGTCTCACTGTACTGCTTTGAGGGGAACTGAGATGTCATTATTTGCTTTGGTCATCTTATGACAGATTATTTGAAAGAAAGTCTCTGTGACTATGTAGGTCAGCGCCCTTTGAAAAACAAACAAATTTTCCTCTGCCTGTGTGATGACATGATTTGTTAGCATCTCTTCAATTTAGTCTTGTGGAAAAGCAGGTTGCTTATGATCAGAATGGTTTTTACCAATGATATGCCTCTCTAAAGTTTCATCATTTCACATGATTTGAAAACTTCTCATGACTTCCTTTACAAGACCAAACTCTATTTTCCTTTGAATTTGCATACTTCAGACTCTATCCCTATTATGATCATTACTCATATTCAGAAAACCTAGAGTTATCCTTTCACTGTTCAGTCAAGAACAAACCTGGACTTTTGCAATCCTTAAAATCAATACTGGCCAGCGCCCTCTGCTTGTAGATGAAGGAGGCGCCCTAACCCTCTGCTTGTAAATGAAGGAGGTTCTAGGCCATGACAAATTACCAGTTTGCTGTGACAGTGGTGTCTTTCTCTTACTGTGATTTTCATGCTGGAAAGAGCTGTAAGGTCTTGATGAGTGGCTCTCTGTTTTGCAGACATATCTCAGGCTCATGTTACATTTAGAAGCAGCTGTTCTTCTAACTGTAGATTCAAGCATTTCCTCCTGAGATGAAGTTATATTTCCTGCCTTTGTATAATCCATAAAACACTGTGAAACACCTAATAGTCAGCTTGAGATTGGGGTTTATGCAGTGCTGAGATCTAGGGATATAATTGGCGCGACTTAGAGCTGTGATCAACTTTATTTGCAAAGTGGGGGTCAGTCATGGTAGGTCTGTAGCAGATGGAGGCCTTTTTGGCTTTTTGATGATTGCCAAGGGTAAAATGCCTTAAAGCGCCACTTCCTAACATAGGGGAGACTTTTGAAACAGATTTGGATTTGCCTTTTAAACCTGATGGGCAGACCAGTAGGGCTGAAGCTAGATAGGATAGTGATAATGAGGTTTTGATTTTGACATGGGTGGACTGAAAAGTAGAAGGGCAAAAAAAGTTTTAGGAGGGTTTTCTAGATGACAAATTGACATAAGGAAATCAGCTTCTAGAAAACTCAGCTATAGATATAGTCATCACTAACATGTAAAAAATACTGATGGCTAACAACATGCATATCCTTTGGGTCAGAAAGATAATGCAGCAATAGGGACAGAGGGTAGAATTCAAAAAGTCTCTGAGCAGATAAATTGGACTAACACTGCTTTGACGGGTCTTGAGAACAATGTTGCAAAAACTGCTCTGGTTAAAGATCAGATTGATTTTGTTCAAGTTTCTGTAAATGATGTACATAGAGTTTTAAATTCAGTTCAGTGTGATTTGCAAGTAGTTAGACACATTTCTGAGAAATCTTTTGATAAATTTGATGATGTGGAAAGTTGTATAATAGAGCAATCTATTTCCACAAGAGATTTAGTTTCTAATCTGTCTGACAAGTTTGACAGATTAAGTTTGAAGAAAGCTAGCAAGCCTATTCCGGCTTCATTTTTGACCAAGGGAAAGAGTATCCATCCACATGAGATAGAAAGCCCTGTGTCTCAGTTTCCTCATCTCTTTCCTAAAGAAGTGCCATAGCTGCCTCATTCCTCTGAGCCTAAGCCAGAAGAAAAATCTGAGAAAATAACCTTAGCCACTGCTCTTGAAATCTCAGATTCTGAAAAACATGCTTTTCCTATTTATGAACCTCTGGAACCTCAGTTTACCAGACCTGCAGCTCCTGACCTATATGGTGCAGGAAAGATTCCACCAAGAGAGACTTTCCATGAAGGAAGTCACAAAGAATGGAACATTGATGGGTTGTCTGCATCACAGATCAGGAAAATGCTTGATCAAATGATCATTGAATATAAACTGATGTGTGTGGAAGGGAAAAGTGAAATTGAAGCATGTAAGACACTAATTCAGTGTTTTACGGGTACTCTGGCTAGATGGTGGGAGTTATAGTCATCCCCTATTATGTTAGATAAGATGGAGAAAGAAGTTCTCAAGGATGAACAGGGTGATATAATGTTTAATCCAGATGGCACAACAATGAATAATATGATTGGTGCATTAATAGCGCTGATCCAAGAGCATTTCTGTGGTGCAAAATTTGCAGTCACAGATAAGAATGAGTTGATACTGATGAATTTGAAATGTAATAATATTAATCAGTATGAAGATTTCCACAGAGACTGGATTGCAAGAATATTCTTGGTTAAGGACCCCAAGAACATCCTGTGGAAACAAGTCTATCTTGCAGCTCTACCATCTAAGTTGGTAGATATTTTGAAACTCCAAGAAGCATTTCCCTTACCTCTTGAAGTCTATCTTTGGGGAGATCTTTATGCTACAATTACTAAAGTCTTGATCTCTTTGTGTACCAGTTCAAAGATGCAAAAGTCTATCGATAAATTAAATAGGCTTCCTGGTACTAAGTCCTTTTGTGGTAGATATGGTATAACAGTTGATGATCCTTTGGTACATCGCCGAAAGCATAAGAGACAAGCAAAAAAGGCTTACAAAATAAGTAAAGCCTCCACCTACAGACTGAGTTCAGCAAAAATACGAGAACTCAGAAGGCCTAGAGAGAGCAGAAGGCCACAAGAAAAAAGAAGATCTTCAAGGTATAAGCCCAATACTCATTACTATCAGCCCCATGATATCCATCCTAGAAGTGCCAAGGTGAATAGAATGAAATAAATTTTCTGTTGGCTCTGTGGTCAACCTGGGCATACTTTTAATCTGTGTCCTTCCACCCTTGAATCTAAAAGAGGCCTTGGTAAAAAATCTGCTAAAAACAAACAGCCATCTACTAGTCAGACTGTTAAACAAGAACCCAGATGTGCACACTGTCATTCCACATTCCATAAAACAACAGATTGTACAAATCGCCCTCAGCATCTCTCAATCCAACAACATGATGAGCAATCTCTTTCCACTTCTTCTGAATATTCCTCCTCCTCTTCCGAGGAACAAGTCAATATGTATTGTAATTATTCTGACTCAGATGCCTGCCATTGTTCTGAGTCTAATTCTGACTCCTTCTCTTCTGCTGAAGAAGAACTTCCTCATATCCTCATGGCCCAAGTCGATGATGATCTCAAGCTTTTTGCTCAAATTCGAGCCATGGAGGAAGGTGATCTCAAAGCTGCTCTCCTTGCAGCATACATGAAGAACCAGGAAATTATATAGATAAAATGTAATAGATTGATGATGATTAACTTCCACTACATTAAAACGAATTATTGAATTTGTTTTAAAATTGTATTTTTCATTGTTATGTATCCCTATTTTATGTATCGCAACACACCGTTATGTATCGCTATTGGAGTCACAATAGTGCTATAATTTAGTGCGCAACACACTGACCGCTGTCATTACTATGATAAATAGGTATTCTCCATTGTTATGTTTTGTTGTTGGGGTCAGAATAGTGCTATAATTTAGTGCGCAATGAAACTCATAGACCCGACATCGACCGTTGTGATTACTATGATAAACTTCTGCTTAAAAAATGTAATAAACAATTATTTAGATTTAGTTTTAAAATATTTTTTCTATAATTATTATTATATTTATACTTAATTAAAATCATTTTTTATTTCTCTTAATTAATAATTAATAATATTTTTTTTATAATAATAAAAATCAATTAATAATTATTTTTATAATTAAAATGATTTTTGATAATAATTAAAATCAATAAATAATCACCTTTATAATTATAATTATTTTTTATATCATCATCATCTTGTCCTAAATCATAAATAATCACCTTCATCATCATCTTGTCCTGATGATGAAACACATTGGCTGGTTCGAAACGCATCTACACAAATTTTCTCCTATGTGATTTTCACCGAAATTTTTTTTACACAAATTAAAATCAATTATTAATTTTTTATAATTATAAATATTTTTTTATAATAATTCAAATCAATTATTATTTTTATAAATAAAATTATTTATTAATGTAAAAAGTGATAAATTATTATAATTAGAACAAAATTATAATAATTATTAAAATTATAATTAATTATAATAATTATTTTTTTTTTAATAAGTGTTATAGTTGTAATTAATTAATTAATTTAAATAAATACATTAAAATAGCCCCAAGGGTTAGCTCAATCGGTTGAGTCCTCGCTGTTAAGTACTTTGTCGGTTGAGAGGTCACATGATCGAATCTCCTTGACGCCCACGGGGTTAGGCCTCGCATGTAAGGCTGACGATTAGATCCCCTCGAGAGGGTCTATTGAGATTTTCAGACTGTGGATGTAACTGGGTTCATGTGTGTGGGCACATGGGTTCGTGAACCACTTGTAAAATAATAATAATAATAATAATAATAATAATTAATAAATTGATTAAAATTTTTAAAATTTCAATAATTATAATTATTGTTTTCATTGAATAATTAAGAATGATTAGAAATAAATTAGTAAATAAATAATAAATAATGTAATTGGTATTTATTAATTAAAAATAATCAAAATTTTAAAAATAATAAAAAATTTACTTAATTAATTTAATTGAAAAAATGATTTATAATATTAATCTCAAAAATAATTTATAATATTAATCTCTTGTGTTTTTAATCTTTGGTGTTCATAATATTAATGAGTTGGTTTTTTTTGGGGGGTTTATAAATATTATTATAATTATTAATTAATAATAATATTGATGTCTTAGGTTTATAATATTAATTTCTTGGATTTATTATTATTATAACATTGTTAAAAAATCTATAGGTTTTAATCATATTATTTATAATATACATATCTTAATTTTATTATTATTTTCTATGAGACCCTTGTTTGTGGGACAAGGGACCCCACTCCAGGTTTACTAAGGACATACTCTGTCCCCTTCTGGTTTTGAACTTGTGACTTCTTAGGAGGATGCACATGTTCTTAACCATTAGGCCTACTCAAGTTGTATAATATTTAATGTGATTGTGGATATGATTGATCAGATATATTAACCATTTTTATTTAAATAAATGTGATTATGCTAGTATCTGTAATTTCATAATTTTATGACAGTTAGAAAATATTCTATTTCTTATTACACTTAAATTTATTTGAAAAATTAATTTATAACAATAAAATTCCCAAAAAAAATAATATATATAAAACCATGTATTTAAATAACTTTATAAAACTATTGGTATCTCTTATGTCATAATTGAGTTATGTATAAAGTTATTAGTTTGAATTTAGTTAAATATTGTAAAGGTCTCCACAATTATTCCAAGAATAAAGATACCATAGCTGAATACCTAATTCATGATCGGATTTGAAGGTGTGATGATATCCAATTACATAAACTTATATATCACTTACATCACAAATATTTTGAAGGAGGAGCGGCCTAATTTGGAAAATTAAGTCTTATGATGTGATCAGTGTGGATTGAACCCTAACTAGGGAAATTTGCAATAATTCCAAACTAGCGATATATTTCGGAAGACGTTATTCATGCGACAAAATAAAAGGTGATTTGACACCTCCAGCGACTCCCCTCTGGCATGATCCCCCTCTGACACCACCGTTAGACTCCATTTTTCAGAATGCCCATTTTGTCGAGCCCCACCACCATTCGCCACCCTCCTCCCTTGCCCTCCCATCCTTCGCCACCCTCCTCTACCCTCAAACCCCCATCCCATCACCTCTCCTCCCATGCATTACCTCTGCTATGTTGAAATTTTGGATTGAATACATCATCACACGCCCAAATTTAAATTAGTATACCTAAGCTGGAGAGCGGAGGGAATGAGCAATTTTTGTTGCCTGCATTTCAATTTTTTTCAGCCATTTCCTGTACAAAGCAGCTCACGTTTGGCTAGGGAATTTCGATACAACCGAGGACATCGCTAGATCTTACAATGAGGTTGCCAATTCATTCAGGGGAATTCTAGCTGAGTTGAATTCTCCAGATGAAGCCCAACTAATTCAACATTGATATAAAGTAAGTTTACATAAACATATAAGACAGGATGATATTAATCCTAATATATAGTTGTTGCTTAACATTGCAAAAGGCAAAGTCAGCAATAACACATTTCTCAGACATATTGGATAGATAATTTTTATTTTGTGGAGCTAAAAGGAGTCAAGAGTTTACCCTAGCAGGAGTATTGTTAGGGAAAATTGTATGATTCAAATTTGTATGTTGTTTTTTCTTTACCAATAGACAAAATCCAACATTGCTATCTTCATATTACTTCAAAATAGGCACCTGATAAAATGATTTTGTAGGTTCCTTCTGACTGATTAGAGCCACTTCAATCAAATATAAACTAGAGTTAGCATAATAAGTTCAAAATAAATTGGCTTCTTCTAAGGTGAAGAAAAATTGAAACAGATAATCCTACACAAGGCTGACCTTTTTATTTGAAACACTTCAGTCTTGCCAAAGCGTAGAAAGTGTAAAAAATAAAAATAATAGTCTTCTTCTGTGGGGTTTTATCAAATTAGTTAGCCACAATATTCATATAGCCCTATAATTGGGCATGAGGTGAAGAGAAATTGAAACAAGAATTCTACACACACATTCGAACAATACACCATTTTCTAGCATTGTTGTAGGCACTCGAAACTGATTTTCCAATGCCTACAGGAGTTTTCAAAATCATTTTCGAGCCCCCCTATATAAATCATTTTCCATAGTTGTTGGATGCCTTGGTTGAAGCATGATTAATAAATCTATTAGCAATCAAATCAGATTTTTAAAAAACGAAGAAGATATATAAGTGGCATGTACCTAAGTGGCATGCAGATTTATTATTTTGAGAAAAAGTAGATGTATAAGTGGAATATACCTGATTATGTAAATTATTGTTTGGGAATATAGGGTATATTCACACAAGATGCACATATGAAGACCATTGTTCACAGACATGATTCAAAAACCAATACACTGATATCTAGATGCTTTAAACAAATTTTCATTATATCAACACAAACCATTCTTTGATAGTTTGTCAAAAGTTAAATTCCTTCATAGGTAGATTACTTCCATAAGAGGCATGTCAATTTGTGATGAATTCGCCATTACCACATCAATCATTAAGAAATTACAGAAGTATTTTACCTAAGTATTGTTTTGAGGGGCCTTGAAAATTTGGGGAAATTAGATATGAAGCAATAATAGAGGTGGTAAGTGGGAAGTTGAGAACATAGAGACAACCAGAAACATCTTAATGGAAGTTTTCTATGTTTTCCTGAGTGATTTTCTTATGTTATCACTGTAGCATTAGTGCCACTTCTAAATGAATAGTAATTTTAGTATATGTTTTTCTCTTTTGCATCCTTTTTTATTATTGGCACTACAGGTTGTTTAATGTTAAAATTTAAATTCCTAGTTATAATATCATGTTATTGTTATTTTTTTTCCATTAAGCATAAAAATGGTGCAAAAGTGGATCATGTCCATTGAGGTCTCATGTTATCCTAATCTAGGATGAGCAATAATTCAATTTGTGCTTTGCAATAGTGCAACAAAACATGTGTTGCATAGAAAGAAAGAAGTGCATGGAAGGGATACAATTAACGAGGCATACTACATTGCCCTTGTTGAAGGGTTGAAAGATGAAATAAATATTGGTGTCAATGATATCACCATATTTACAAATTCAAAGTTAATTTTCAACTAGATGAAAGCACATATCAATTTCGAAAGGATAATCTCAAACCCCTTTACAAGGAAGCCAATATTTGGAGTTATGAATTTCAATATTTTAACATAAATTACCATGTCTATATACAAAGAATGTCCACTCATCTATTATGTGAAGGTGTGAATGATGACATAGGATCATCATCTATTACACTAGAAGTCATTGGGCAGCAAGAAGATAGGTCGACGTTATGGGAATGCATGTTTGTTTTCATTTTTGTGGGGGCGCTAATGGAATGGTTCTTTCATTAAATAAGAACCAAGAAAAGTATTGTTTTCCCCTAGCCTACAAAGAATAGGTTATCTTGTATTGGTTACAAGTATATGGAAACATGTGATATAATCCATGTATATGGAGAAATATAATATTTTCATGGTTTGTGACTAAATAATTGAATGTTGTCAAGGTTAAAGATATTTTCTTTTGTGTTATTTTACCATGTTAGTGATTTTAATTTTCTAATGCATTGAGGAAATTATGTCTTGATTTAAATAAATTAGCGATGGGGCCTAAAAATGCTAACATTAATGATGTGAAAATGTTATACTATTGTGAGTTAAAACACAACACCTCCCAACCTCCATTTCCTTCTTTCGTGTTTTTTATTGGGATTGGGAAATTGCGCTTAAATTATAAGAAAGAAAACAATGTTAAAAAAAATAAATCCAATGAAATTCAAATCCGTAAAATTGAGTATGACCAAATTATTATGTTTTAAATAATATTCTCTCTAACCTCAAGAGAAGTGCCAATACCCTATAAGTGTTGGTCATAAAGGTACACCCTCCAAGGGAGGGTCTTATCAATTTGTAAGGCTCCGCATTATTGACCAAATCCTAGAATGACAAAAAAATTTAACCAATTTGTATTAGCAGTCCAATTAACGTAGTGAAGATACATGCCATAGAAATAACTAGCAAGCGATAATTGGTGTGGGCCATAAATGCAGGTCAATTGGATGGAAAATTATCCATGTGACCTATGACAGTAAGTGTTGATGGTATAAAAATTTAGGTGAATTAAAATATGGGTCATTGATAAGGTACAACTGATGCTAGAGAATAGAGCCCATGATCATCAACTTAGCCCTTATAGTGATGTGGAAGGGAGACACATAACACCTTCCTAATAATGTGATTTTCCAATCATATTTCAGATCAAGAATGGGGAAGTTCTTGATGATAGATGTGTGGGACTTAACAAAGGGTTTTGTGAGGCTTGAGGTTAAAGTGCACCTTTCATAGGAGCATATCTACATTGAATATGTCCTGATGACATAAAATTTACTTCAATGCACTAAATATGGGACATATGGCATGCCCTTCTTGGTGTGAGTTTATAAGTTGTGCTCCAATACAATGGAGATATTGTGACCCCACCAAGCTCTTAATAATTTGATTAGTTTTTTATTAATGTCTGGGGTTTTCCCTTCTATAGAAGAATTGGGTGTTATCATCTTTGGCACTAATATCGATTGGACACTTGGAATGCCTTGATTATTGTGAGGTAGACCAACTGAATAGGACCTTTTGAGCCAAACAACTGTGGTTATTAGACAATTTCACAAGATACTATTGTGATTTAACTAAATAAAACTCAAAACCAACACTACAACTACTAAATTGACCAATTAAATCATTAACAAAATATATTTTTTTTCTTCATGGTCTCTTTTACTGTTATTAATTATCGAAATCAAGGAACACAATGATTGAGCGAAGGAACCCAAGTATTAAGAGGAGACGCACTGTGAAAGAGGAAGAAGTGCTTGGTTAATAATAGCGAATAATACAATATCCAACCTAAGAATTTTCAACACTTTAATGGTTTATCTAGATTTTCATAGATCATAACAACATAATTAAAAATTAAGTAACCCAACCTCCCATTGGAAACCTTAAATTTTACCCAATGGTTCACTAGACCTAGTTAGCTCTGCTCACTCTAGGTCGAGCATATTTTTTAATTGGTGCAAGTTTCATCAACATATGGTTTCATAGATCATAGTGAAATAAGTAAAAAGGAACACATACTCCTAATGGAAACCTTTACCTATACCAAATGGTTCACTGGGCCTAGTCAACTCTGCTCACGAGGTCAAGCATATTTTTTAATTGATGCAATAATAATCAACATTAAATACACTCAACAGGAAAATAGTGGGAAATACACTTAACAATAAAATAGTGGGAAATACAGTCAACAAATGTCATGAAGCACAACTCAATTTATATCAAGAATAACAACTATTAGTCTAAAGGGATTTTCAAATTTGAACATGTATCTTATACTACCACATCAACAACATGCCTTTGACAAATGATTCAAACAATTGAGACATAATCCATTTGTTTTTACAGTTACAAGGATAATTTTAGTACTATTTATCTAAGTGCAACCATGTGTTTTACCAAAACCTTTGGATATCCCATGGATGGAAAAGAATCCTAGTGAAAATTGAACATTGTCCATTAATAAAAATCATTTCATTCTTCTCACTAGAGAAAATCTCTTCAGCTCTCCTTAATAAATAATATTTTTTAATTAGCATTAAAATTATTTACCAGGTTTTTTGAAATTTTATAAAAATATGTAAAGCCAATAAAATTTCCATTCCTACCTATTATCAATTTTGTTTAAAAATCCTTAAACAGTAACATTTATTTTCCAAACTGAAAATTCATGTAACTAAACTTCTACTCTCAAAACCAAGCACAATACAAAGGGTATATAATATTGAAAAGCACATTTCACTGGAATTTCAAAATCTTTTGAATTCCAACTTCCATCAAATGTCAATGTCCTTCTAGAGTTAAACCAAAGGGTAAAAAGAAATTATTTTCATCAGAAGATGTGATAATTACAGGTGCACCTTGTCCACTAAAATCATGCAACTTGGTTTTTAGTTATAATGAGCTGCATAGTTCCAATAAGAAAAATGTTGTAAAATAATTATTGTTGTTGTTGGAAAAGGATTTTCTAGTGCTCTTGTAGGCACTGGAAAATGATTTTCCACTGCCTAAAACAATTCTAGAAAATGGTGATGTCTTTTGGAGTCTAAAGTTTCAAGTGAGTTTTATCACCCCTCACCAAAACTAAGAGAAAAATGACAGATATGAATGATTTATATGAATTAAATTAGAGGGATAATAAAGATTTTGGCAAAGAAAAATAGGGTTGGTTGGAAAAAACAAGCTTTCTTTCCAAGAACTGTTTGCAAACTATATTTATCTTGAAAAGATCACATTACACAAAGTTTTTTTCCCGAAGAGTTATAAAGTCTTTGTCCTTTTTTTTTATACATTATATATATCAAAACATACAAAATTTTAAGATCCACAATATCTAGGAAAGAAGCCATATAATATTACAACCTTTTTATCGTACAATTTACTAGAAAAATTCTATCCCTATTGACAACATTCTGTGTATTCCATGTCGAGCTCTCGAACTAGAAGTCAAAATACATGAATGTTTTTTTACAAGTTGGCTCCAAATCATTTGTTTCAATTTCCAAATCTTTCTCTTTCGCATGTTGTTTTTCTATCGGGAAAATGGCCTGCACAACATAACCAACTCTTGTTACACATCACAATTTTTTAATATATGCATGTGAATATTTTACTACGAAAAATGCAGGCATGTAAAGTAATACAAACATGATGAAGGGGCTAGATGAACTGATCTACTAACATGTGAAGGTCATAAGAAAACCTTTGGGAGAATATAAAGAGATTTATAATGATATTGTTTCCATGCATGAACTAGGAATAGAAAATAATGAAGCCTTATAATTAATGCTCAAGGTCATTTCCAATTGCACCACTAAACTTAGGTTACTCAAGTAGGTTTGGAGGAAAAAATTTCATTAGAATCTATGTCGAGCAAGGTTGTCGAAATATATGGGTGAAGGAGGTCCTAAATGAGGTGCACATTGTTTGATATTAGGGCTTGGATTTTGAATAGGGTAAACACCACGACGGGAATGTTAGAGTGTATCTATTGGCTTGAGGGGTCCTGAACCAAGTTCAGAGTTAGCGTGTAACTAAAAAAACCCTATTACTACTGGCCCTTTTGGCAATGACCTACTTGCGTAGGCCAAAGTCTCACCCAAAGCAGTATGGGGGGGTGTTGGAATGAGGTTTCCACACCTTGAGAGAGAGTTAAATCAAGTGGGTGTCCTCATCTTTATATTAGTAAACTGGTTGTGTTGCGCACCAGAAACCCTAGTTAAATTAAAATAGGTTAACCATGTGTGCGCGCACAGACAGTAGATCCACAATCCCTTTAACTATTCTAACAATGTAATATTCAACCTTTACATAAATAGATCTATGAAATTATCATTCGCATCAATAGTAAAAACAGGTACGCAACCCGTTCTGATCACAGATAATATAAATCATATGCATGAAACAGAAATGGAACACATAAGTGAATCACGAATGCATTCGGTACACAAAATTACCAAAATAGATCTTTATTCATCAGTATTTCATAGAAACGTTTTACAATTCACATAAACCCTTACAATTCACTAGATCTACCAGCGCACACAGTTGGACTAAGGTCTTCGTGCACACAACCAGCAGGAGCCTTTCAGAGATAAATTCTTGCAACATATTCACTTCAAAGCTCTATAATAAATCTTTCATCTATTAACTTCGATAAAAAATCACATATCTAACTCAATCTAGACCTCTATTTATACCTCTGCATGCGCTCA
Source organism: Pinus albicaulis (assembly GCA_034641835.2). Lineage (NCBI taxonomy): Eukaryota > Viridiplantae > Streptophyta > Pinopsida > Pinales > Pinaceae > Pinus > Pinus albicaulis. The sequence continues at coordinate 46,805 of JAXQQM020060668.1, forward strand.
TACTATGGTCCTCAAAAAGTGGCTTGAGACCCCTAGTTTACCCATTAATCCAATTACAACTCAAGAAGGTACTTTGACCCACCCAAAATCCTCTTGAATCTTTTATTGATTAGAACACATGACTCAAAACTAACAAAAATACTATTATTTAACCCAAAATTGTGGTCCTACGGGACCCTGATCCAACAATCCCCCAAC
>JAXQQM020082058.1:0-18639 GCA_034641835.2 Pinus albicaulis
AACACACAGATATCCCTTACACAAATAGAGAGAGCCCTCTCTGAGTCCAGGAAGGCTAGGTCCTTGGGCTCCAAGGACTGGTTTGATGTTACCCTGTGACTTGGCTTGCCAATCAGCCAAATCACGGGACCCTAACAACTACAACATGCACTACCATGGGATGATGGTGAAGTGTTCCCATCAATCCTCTTCCCTGTTGAGTTCAACAATACCAGTTTGCCTTTGATGTCCTTCGAACATCCTCGTTCAGTGTATCCCAACCATGCATAGCAAGGTCTCTGCACAACCTCCAATGGTTGGGTTATGCCTTGGCCACGAATGCTAAGTCCTCCTCCTTTGTACCCCATATTGGTGAGGAGTCTCATGCCATTTCCTGTAATGGGGATCTCCACACTTCGAATAGAAATGATATTAGCTGAAGATAAAAATGAAGAGAAATCAACATTGTTTACCTCAGCTATCGATTTTGAAATAGGTGAAGAAGGCTTCTCTAAGCTTCCATTGCGCTTCACATCCTCCAAGGCGTCTGTCGCGGATTGTAGATGAAGCTAAAATAAATGCTTCTCCTCCTTCTCTTCTTATAGGAGTGTCTTCAATGCATCATGATCTTCTTGAAGACTTTCCTTTTTATGCTTCAATTCCTCCAATGCCTCTGTCGTGGCTTCCAATTGAAGCTGCAACCAATGTTTGTCCTCCTTCTCCTCTTGTAGAAGCTTCCTTAACTCAGCGTTGTCTGCTGCTTGTTTCTCATAAGCTTCATACAACATGTTCGCTTTCTTAGACACCCTGGGCATGGTCTCATACATGTCTTTGACATCCTCCATTTCTCAACCCAGCGAACTTTCAATGGTTCACACCTGCAATCCAAATCAGCAAGAAGACCGCTATGATACCACTTGATCCAAGTAAATTTTTGCTACCCTTTTAACCAAGACCTTTTACTTAGGTTGATGTGTTAGAATTGCATCAAAGCATTAATGAACATAAATGAACATCTACATGTTGTAAAGAAGAGTAACATAACAAGTATTAGCAACATAAGACATTGATAATGGAGTTCTTCCAGGAGGGACTACGTCTCCAGGCCTCGGTGTCAAGATGGTGTAGGTTGCTGCATTAAGTGTTGGAAAGGGTGATGATGTACATGGATGGTATTTTCTCTATCATACAAGGAAAATTCCCTCACACAGGAGTGGCTAGATCTCTCCACGAGATGTTCCGCTGCATAAACTCTCACTCACAAAGGACTCCTATACGGCATGGCAATTTCACCTAGATGATGACTATGGGTATCCCATAGAACATGGCAACAAAGGGATCTCAATCAAACATACATGAGTGACAATGATGTCAGAAACAACACGGAAACAAAGGGATATCCAAACAACATAAAATAAATCCATGATATAAATTACATCTCATCGAATAAAACAAGATCCCACATCAAACATCAACGAGGATCTATCTGACACAATGCATCTCATAGCAAAGAAACAAAAGAATTAAATGATCTGTTGCATGTACCTTGACCTCATATCCTGGAGCTATACGAAGACAAGGATGATAAATTGTTGGATACTGTCTTATACCATCAATCTCGTGGTGTCAAATATCTTGAAAATGATTTCTTCAAAGACGAATGATGACACCTACAACTCCACACTTTTGAAAAGTGGCGAAAAACATAAGGATCGGATAAAATTTTGAGCTGCTGCCTTGAACTCGTTTCCGGGGGTGTGGGATCAAGCATCAATTTTCTGAGATTACGACCTTTGTCCAAAATACGGAGCCTTAGATGTATTTTAGATTAGCCTAGATCCCTCCAAAATGCTGCTCCACACGGAATCAAGAAATCTGCGACGGGAATCAAGAAATCTGCAACTCAAAACGAGAATTTGATCTAACCATTGAGATCCTTTTGAAATGTGAGAAGAATGAGTATAAGGTTGAACTCATTCGACAGAAAATTTGACTTCGAGGAATCTAAAATATTTCTCAGATTCTGAAAGATTCTCCCCCCACGAGGTCTACAAAACCACTACTCAAATGAAATATAGGCACACCATCGCCGCACTCTGTAAAATTTTGGTTAAAGTGCATATAAAGTTTAATACATTCTGAAAATTTTACCTCCTTGGGATCAAAACATTCCCTTCGCATCAAAAAGGATTTTGTCTCGAAATTCGTGCCTGCACTACCTCGAACTGCATGCTCTAACTTCTGCTGCATTGGCCTCAAAAATTGTGCCCGCACTTACCTGGGCGCACTATGAAAATGATGGTTTTAAATATAAAATTCAGCGGATTTATCAAGAGAGGTTGTTGGCCTAATGGTTACGGAGATGAATTTAGAGATGGGAGGTCGGGGCTTCAGATCCCACCTCCCCCCAAATATGGTGCGCTGTTATACCACCCTTTGTATTTAAAAGGGCGTGTTATATAATTTTGGAGTGCACATAACCGTTTCAATATATTTTTTTTAGCCATTGTTTGGTTGTTGTTTTAAATTGGCATCGTTGCATTTTAAACGGGGTGCGGTTATGTTTTGAATGTTGTAATACGGTTACGTGGTTTGGTCCCCCCGCATTAATACATCCATGCTATTATTAATATGGTGGAGTATTATGTTGGGGTACGGTTACATAATAACCATACAAAATTTTAAATACATTTGTTCCATAACAATACAAATTCTTCTTTTTTAAATACATTCATTCCATGGCTTTGATTTTTCATATTTGTTTTTTCTGATGGATTTATTTTTAATATATGGTTTGTTAGGATTTCATATTTAAATATGAATTTTGTTATATGGTTAAATAACAATTTTTAATATATATCCATTCTTTAATGATTTTAGTTTTTAATGGTATTTTAACAATATATTTTTTTGTCTTTTATGCAGGGAGGACCAATGGAGGAGCGCGATGTGTCAATAGCTAAGGACTTGCCATGTGGGTCCCACAGGCTTACTGGGATGCCATGTGGCACACCATGGGCCCCACGTTTCCTACCTTAACAAAACTTCAAATTCTCTGCTTCATCATATGAGCTTGGATAGACGTGTTGACGAATCGTTCACAGGGTTGCGATCGGGCGATGAAATCTTCTAACTTGAACCAAGGTCGGAGAAATCCGAACACTTTGGTTTTTGAGGTTCAGAAGCCTCTTTGTCACATTGTGTGTGTCTGGATCCACTTAGGTCAGATTTTCTAGAGCACTATTTTGACTTTGAATTAATTATCGGCATGGAGAAATGCTGGGGGCCCATTCTCTGAAATCAATGGTGTTGTAGTGAGTAGTAAATAGATGTAATAAGAGCATGGATAGCCATGTAGAAGTACACTTTCATGTACTATGGGAAGCCACGTATGAGTACACTCTTGAGTAGTGAAATTGTAGCAGAGGAAGCATCATTTCCCATGTGGAAGAGGAAAAAACCCAATGATTGCAGTTTCATAGTGTGGGGATTGTATATTTGTGGTAAAGTGGGAGTGTGAACATCAACTTGAAGATAGTTAGGAGCTACATGATTGTGTGTGAGAATAAGGGAGATGGGAGGCAAGAGTTGACTGTCATTTAGAGAAAATAGGGCCAATATCCGAGCTACTTGAGTAGTGAAGTGTGCAGAGCAAAGGAGGATTGTATAGTAGAATGGAAGGTCTTATGTGAGGCAACTAATTAGGTTTATATTTCTCAGCATTTTTATGGGCCTCTGTTTTTGGTTTGAAATTTTTATGAAAAGGATAATAGTGGCTAGAGCAGGTAGTGTCCTGCATTCATAAGAGGTCGATGCCTCTTGGTAGGTAGTGCCCTACATTCATCAGAAGTTGGTGCCTCTTGGAAAATATTGGTTTGCTTTCTAAGGGGGTTGGGGCCTCTTGTGAGTGGGTGCTCACAAAAAACTTGATGTAATTAAGTAGGTGCTTAAATTACATCATAATAAAAAATAGATTGGTGGTTTTCTCCCTTTGGGTTTGCACATAAAATTACTTGTGTCAATATGTGTCTCCTGCTCAAATTGATGGATTTTTTGTTCATTTGAACGGTTTACATTGTTCAATGTATATTGTATTAATAATTATCATATAAGTAATTGAAAAGAGTGCAATAGTGTAAATAATCAAGCTAAAAGTTTTAAAATCTCACTAGTTGCTAATTAACCCCCCCCCACTCCCTCATTAATATCGTATTCCAACACACACATACTATTTAATATTTTTTACAATTATATCCAATTACACGGATATGGAGTTTGTTTTTCATCATTTTAAAATTTCCAAGTATAAATATTTTTATCAATTCAAAATGCATTTTTTATGTGTTTGACATACTGACGTTGAAACACCCCAACAAAATGTGGTGCAATGGCCGCAAATTTCGCATCAAAAGTTTAGATGAAAAGATGAAAACTTCTTATTGTGGGATAGCTGAAATTTTTTAGGTTACTAATGTTGCCTCTGTAGGTGACAACCATCCATAAGTCTTTATCAGTTAATACTATCATTATCTACATGACATACTCAAATGTTACTTTAAGTACTTCAAGTTAGTTGTGTTCAATTTCAAATGGTTCAGACTTCGAATCCATGAACGTGACCCTGATAGAATTATTATTGAGCATGTTGATCTAGGTGGATATTGGTGCCCACCCTCCTATTTCACTTTTACACCCACCATAATTTCTTTAAGTTTCCTTAATTGTTTCAAAAATTAATATTTTTCACATTTTTTCGGGTCCTAAACTTTTAGAGTCATTTTGAGGTCCTAAATATTTTTTTTTGGGAAAATGGAGAGATTGGAAACGTGCAAGACCCATTTAACAATATTGTTTCAACCTCATCTTGGACATATTTTAAATGAGGTATTATGATAGTCAAATGAAGATTTTATTCCAAAGTTATGACCCCGGGAAGTTGATGTTCCAACTAACCCCAACGACACCCACAAGCTTTTGCTTCTTTATCTCCTAGGGTTAGGTTTTTTTATGTTTAGGGTTTCCCATTGTTTCTTAATGATAAAAAAGCCTCTGAGATTCATTGTAACATAGTTTAGAAGGCATGTAGCCACCACATCTCTTCTAAGAGATAATGTACCATTACCCAAACTAGTTTATGTCCATTCTGCATGTAATAGTTTTCAAGACTTTGTTATTAATGAATTATTATTTTTTTCCACTGTAACTATGTGTTTTTTTTTATTGTTTAAAATAATTTTTTTAATGATAAAAAGGCCTATGAGCCTCATTGTAAAATATTTCAGAAGGCATGTAGCCACCACATCTCTTCTAAAATATAACCTACCATTGCCCGAACTAGTTTATTTCCATTTCTCATGTAACAATTTTTAGTACTATGTTATTAACATATTAATGTTATTTTTCACTATAGCTGTGTTTTTTTGTTTATATCTGTATTTTATTTCATTACTATATAAATATAAACCAGCCGTATCAAAGTGTTCTTCTCTTTATTTGTTTTTATTTTCATATCCCCAACAAGCTCAGGGTATAAGGAGTTGGGAATTGAACTAGTTGAACCCTTTCAAGACTATCCCCACCAACACTGATGGCCTCCCATGGTGGAAGAAAAGCAGGAAGAGGGAGTAGGAGATCCTATCAATGTACCTCTTGAATAATCCCTCCAGCAGCAAAGGAATGGGATGATGGACAATGTTTCCCAAATCCTTAGCAGATGCCCACTGTTGATGCATTTTCATCTAGTAGTCACCTCGAAGGCGCCGCCCCATTAAAGGTACAATTGATTTTCGATATCCCTATATTTGAAGGTCAAATAAATTCAGATGCTTTAAATAAATGGTTGAATCCAATGGAGGGTTATTTTTCAGTCCATAGTTTCTTCGATAGGGAGAAGATTAGTTTTTAATTGCTTAAGTCTGCTCCCCATGTCAAGGACTGGTGGGAAAATTACTGTGCAAAAAGAACATAGGAACCCTCTCTGTTCATAGCAAAACCCACTTGGAACTCTTTCCAAGATGTTGCCAAGGAGCAACATTACCTTGTGGGGAGCTATGAGGAAAAATACATACAATGGACCATACTATGGCAATAAAGGGGCCAAGATGTGCATGAGTTCAATAATATTTTTCATACTCTAATATGCAGAAAGTTGGGTATCAAAGGCTATGAGTAGCATCTGGTGCTCAAGTACCTCATTTCTTTTCAAAAATACATCTAGGAAGAAATGGAGTTCCTAGAAATCTACTCGCTTAGTGAAGCATATCGATACGCTACCAATATTGGAAAAAAAATTAATCAGAAGAAGCAAAACTTTGGATCTGTGAATCCGAACCAGGGAAAAATAACCCCTAAGCCATAGAAAAAAGGAAAAGGTCAAGATTGGGTGACCTAGGACAATCCATCGAAGAAACAAGCAAAACAAAACACCACAAAGACAAATAAGGACATAGGGAAGTGGTGTGCGTTCCACAAGAGACCCACTCACAACACAAGTAAGTGTTGTGCCAAGTAGTCACTAGTGGTCAAGATGAAGGCTTATGATTTAGATGCATGTTCTGACTTAGAGTCAGACCCTCACAAGGGGAATGAAAAATGAAAGAAAATTATTCATGTAGAGCCCAACGCCACTTTTTCCACCACTAATGTCCAATAGATTAAGCCCGGAGACCCAGAGGAAGGGGAGTGTCTCTTCCACTCAGAAAAGTGGGTGAAGGGGTAACCGTTGCAGTTCATTATCGAAAACGAGAGCCAAAATAACCTCATATCAATATATGTAATTAAGTAGTTGGGCCTGTTTACCACACCACACCCACAATCATACACCATCGTGTGGCTCCACCAAGGATGAGATTTTTGCATTAGCCAACAATGTTGCCTTCCCTACAACATCAAACCCTTCATGCATGAGGTACTGTGTGACATTGCTCCTCTTAAAGTTTGTGATGTATTATTAGGCAGCGGATACTTGTGGAATCATGATGATGTGTATGAATCAAGGCCTTTCACTATTATTTTTAATTTTGAAAATAATTTATAAAATATACTAGAGGTATCCCTGCCTACTATGATCTCTTTAATCCCTACTAAGAAATGCAGTAAGGTCATATCCCAACCCGAGAAATTTGTTTTCATTTTTATTCGCTCTTAAAGTAAGGAGAAGATCGTGGCCACATCCATGGCCCCCGAGAAGGGTTCCTCCATGCAGTAGAAGCAGGTGGATAAGGTCATGGAAGAATACAGGGACATGTTCTTCTCACCCACAAGGGTACGCTTGCACTGTCAATTCAAGAATTCGATCGATCTAGATCCTAGAGCACCTCTGAGAAATGGACCAATATACAGTTACTCCATTCTGGAAAATGAATATATCAAGTAGAAGATCTAGGAGTTCCTGCAAAAAGGATACATATGACCAAGTTCCTCAGCTTGTGGTATCCCAATTATATTTGTATAGAAGAATGATGAAACCTAGAGGCTCTGCATATATTATCGGGAACTAAACAAAATCACTATCAGGAAGAGGTATCCAATCCCACAGATTGATAACCTTATGGATCACCTCAATTGGGGAAATTATTTCAACAAGATCAATTTTAATTCTAGCTACCACCAGGTTCCAATACAACCCATAGATGTATGGAATGCCTCCTTCAAAATCCAACGAATGCCTTTTTGAATGGTTGGTCATTCCTTTCAAGTTGAAAAAAGCCCCTGCTACTTTTATGAGGCTAATCGATGAAATATTTGTTGGAAAATTGGTGGCTTTGTTTATGTTGGAATTAATGTCAACGAGAGTCAATGGTAATCTATGATAGTTGCAAGCTTCTAGTAGAGAATCATCATAGTAGCAGGCTTATTGAATATCCATAAAACATGTCTCTAAGTGTCTAGGATGGATCCATTGATATCTGCAAACTTCTGGTAGAGAATCGTCATAGTTTTGGGCTTATTTAGAATCTATAAAATGATGAATATGGTGGTTAGGTGCTCAGCATTCTAAGCACAAGAAGAATACACAAGAAGAAAAGTGTGGAAGATATTTTTCAGTCGCCTTAGAGGAGAAAAAATGTGCTCCAAGCCTATATCCATTAGAAAGTTCTATGGAAGAGATTTTCAATGATATGAAAAAGTCCAAAACTTGGCTCTTGGATCAAAAGATATGGTTTTTGAAGTCTAGGAATTTGAAGCCTTGAGAAGGATGAGATATCAGAATATCGAAGGTTTGGGATATCAGAACATTAGAGTAGGAAGAATATTGGATATTACAACATCATAGAATATTGGCACATTGGAACCTCAAAGCACAAAGCACATCAGAACATCAGAGTTCACTGGGATATCAAAGGTCCAGGATATCAGGATCTCGGAGGTCCGGGATATTGGGACATCGAAATATCAGAAGATATTAACATAAGTGTTTAAGAAGTTATAATATCCAGCACGCCTAATTGATGTAAAATGATAGATGAATACTGAAGAATATTAACAAAGGATATTTTTTCAAAACGAAGGTCTTATGGGCCCTCTTCTCTCTCCTCTGGGAGGACACATGGTGACATGAGATTGGTTTCGGGAAGCTGCAGTGGTAACTGACCCCATCATGATGTGGTATTATGAAAAGACATATGACAGGAAGATTCAATGTTATTGGGTGGCCTAATGGGCCAAATCTAGGTAATAGATGTCACCACTAAGGAGTTGCCAGTGGAATGATGATGACATCTCGCAAGTCGGCATGCCGAAGAATGGGGACATCGTAACTTCTGTGGAAATGTCTCTTGAAATTATATGATGAAAGGATCTTCCAATGTTGGGTTGGCTCATGGTCGTGAGAGTTTAGAAACGCAAGGGGGCTAAGCAAATTACAAAAGAATTTTGGCTCTCAATAGGAGCATGGAAAGTATTAAAACCTAAGTGTTAAGTCATCGTCCATAGGCCCGGTTCTATTAGAAGGCATATGCCAATTGAGATGAAGGCAAAGGGAGCCAAGGATATTGGGGAGCACAATATCTCAATGTTTCACATTTGAAAAGTTATGATATGGTTTGTTTCGATGACACAATACAACAAGTTTAAAATGGAATATGGTTCAGTAGCTAAGTTTTAAATTTATTACCATATATTTGGTATTTCACTGGAAGAACCAATGGAACAAGGCACCAAGGTCACTGACTCACATAAAAGAATTAAATGGGAAAACCTAGTCAATATCCTCGTCTTGTTCACACCTTGTTTGAATTAAAGGAAAGAGGGGAACAAAGTTGTCATACCTATTTATGTTTCAGTCCTGATATGAAATAAACATGCATGGTAAGTCCCTATACAGTGTCCATACATATTGTGAATTAGGAGATCAACAATGAAGTGTACATGGTGGGTTTTTGAAGTCTTGAGAAGCCCATTTTTGTGATTAATTCTATGAAAAAATTCAATGGGGAGACTAAAAGGAAACAATGCATGTCCCACAAAGAAACACTTGAGTGGTGTGGTTACCGATGACAGAAACTAGATTTTGTAGTATGTAGCAGTGGACCAAAACCATTGAAAGACTGAGAAATATAGAGAGAAAAAGGTTATTGTTGAATTTATAAGGAGTGAAAGGAGTGGCAGTTTTGTGAGAGATAGCACAGAGCTTGAGTTGAAGTAGAAGCAACAGTGAATGAATTGCAAGACTACAATGTGATTATCACATGTTATGTCGATCAGAGTACAAAAGGTGCAGTTGTGAAAGACTATAGGAGCTGGTGATTCAGCAGAGAACCGAGAGTAGAATGCAGTTTTGTGACACAATGGAATGGTATTTTCCTTATTTTTAAAGGCCTGTGTTTTCAGATTGATAATTGTATGAAATAGTAGAAAAGTGGAAAAAATAGATCGTGGCATGCATTCAAAGAGGTTTGTGTCTCTTGGAAAGTTTGTGCTTGTTATCATAAGGGGTTCGGTGCCTCTAGTGAGTGGGTGCTCACAAAAAAAATGATGTAATTAAGTGGTTGCTTAATTTACTTCTTAAACCAACAAAAAATTGGTGGTTTTTACCCTTTGGGTTTCCACATGAAAAATACATGTGTCAATGTGTGTGTGTGCTGAGAACCGTTGTTGAATAAATGAATTCTCATGTATTAATTCTTAGTTATTTATGAATGAGTGTTCTCATAAGTAACAGACTATAGAGGGACAAAGTAAGCTTATATTCAAAAGAAAAATTGGAAGTAATCATACAATTACTGATTCACCTTGTTGAAATTTGCAACAAGAAATAGTGAAATTGGCATCCAGAAATGGCTACGATGGAGGCTTTTGATTTAATTATTTCTTAATTAAATTAGAATAAATTTTTGTCAAATTTATTTATCGCTTAAATAAATTCGACAATAAATTGTAATCTTATCTCATAATCACTTGTAATAGTTAACTGAGTGTGATAGACTCAGTTAGCTCATGAAATTCGAGTTGAGGGTGGTTGGTGAGGTATGTAGAGTGGCTCTATTTGTTTTAGAGTCTAAGTTGCAGTTAGTGTATTAGTTTAATGCATGAAAAATCAGTTGACTCAATTGAGTTAAAGTGGGTCTAACTAGTTTTAACTGATTGTTGCACTAGTGAGAGGTCAAGTGACTTAAATCAGATTTAATTCACATGTAGTGATCTTTCAAGTGACTGATGATTTACTATTAATAGCTACATGCATGTCAGTTCTGATGAAGACCAAGTTGAGACAGAGGTTAAATGGAAGTTATATATCAATTGTATTTATAGCAAATTTCCCGGGCGCAATGATATACACCATAGGATGCCCATGATGTATTTCGAAGTCAAGGAAGGCTAATTATCCTAATTAATAGGGATTAATTTCCTAGGGATTGCGTGATCAAGGCAAGCTAAAGACAGGCTGAGAATTGGTTAAGTGTTGGACCAATTTTGTCTGGATTAGTGTGAGATAGTCACGATAGTGAAACAAACTCTTGTGAGAAGAGTGCATTGTATTGTTTCATGATTCCTTGGTTCATTATAAAACATATATAGAGGGGTTTTGAGAAGAAAGCTTTCCCCAAGAAAAATATATTTGTTGTGGATTTATTTTCTTCTTTCTTTCACCTAGTGTGATTGTGCGATCGTGTTTTTTTTCCGCATATTAATTTGTATAAATATTTAGTATCTTTCTCTAGTATATTGCATGATCATATTGAATCAATTGGTATACATATTGTTTGTATAATTTCTACATGGTATCAGAGCACCAAAAATGACAATAGTGGAGAATAAATTGAGTTTGTGTTGAACAATATTCAAACTTGCAGATACTTTTGTTGGTGTGACATGCAAATCAAGATGGCTCTTAATGGATTAAGATTGGAATATGCACTTGAGGGAATTTATAATTATATTGCATGGAAAGACAGAATGGAGGCAGTCCTGGAGGACAACAGGTTGAAATAATTCATTCATAATGATATTCCCAAGCCCGCAACAGCAGATGCCGCTCTTCTTAATTCTTCGAAAAAGAAGGTAGAAAGGGCGAGGAGGATCTTATTAGAGGGAGTTTGATATCACATTGTCTCAAGTATTATTGGAAAGGTGACTCCATATGCTATGTGGAAGGCCTTTAAAGATCTATTTCAAAACAACAGTGACCAAAGGAAGTTGGCACTGAAGGACAAGCTGAGGAAAATCAATAAGGAGGAGGGCGAGACGGTACCGACATACTTGGTGAAGTTCACTCAATGTCAAGATGAGGTTGGAAGTATTGGTGTGACCGTAGCAGATGATAACTTGGTGAGCCTAAAACTTCTAGGCCTTCCTAAAAGCTAGCATAGTTACCAGTACTTGGTGAATCGAAGGGATAAGTTACCATATTGGGAGTGACTTTGATCAGATTTGGTACAAGAAGAATTCTGGCGGAATACCAGGAATGGATCCTAATAAAATAATAATGACGAGGAATATTTTGCCTTGGCTGGTAAGGAAAAGAAGGCCAAGGGAAAGAAATCCCAAGGTGAAGCGGGCAAGAAAGACTTGTCCAAGATTAGATGTTTTCATTGTCATGAGCATGGGCACTATGCTACAAATTGTCCGTAGAAGAAGGCAAGAAAGAAAGAGCTTGCAATTGCAGCAGGTGAAGAATTTGATTCATAGTTTGAGCTTTCTTTTACTCTCATTGCATTCATGGCCAGCACTGCAATGGGATGCATGTGGTATCTACCCAACGGTGCCTCATTCCATTTGACGGGGAATATATATCTCTTCAGTGACTTGGAGGAGAAGGACCTCCAGTTGACCATAGAGTTTGGAGATGACGAGAGGTATAGAGCTACCAACATTGGTACAGTTACCTTTCATAGGGAGAATGGATCCCATCTTAGACTAGCATATGTTTTGTATGTTCTAGGCCTAAGGAAGAATATTTTCTCTATAGCGGTATTGGAAGACCGTGCCTATGAAGCGATGTTTAGAAAAGGAAAATTTTTCCTTAAACACATAGCCACAGAACAATTGAAGCAGATCAGTAAAAAATTCAGGAACCTCTATGCACTCGAGGTTGAGGATGCATGCAAGGCTTTGATTAGCAAATAAGTGGTTAATGACTTGGTGGTTGAGAGGGAGAAATTATCTCTCAACATGCAGCCTCAGAAGCAGTCTCAGAAGGTTGTGGAGCAACCACAATTGGAGAAGCAAAGAGGAGACCGATTGGAAGAGTCCACTCAAGCATAGACCTCTAGGAGGGGGAAATTTTGAACCAGATGGATAGAGGGAGTACATGCAGCTATACCTCCAGCTGTGAGGTGGGGCGATGTGTAGAAATAATCCTAAGAAGAAATTTGGGTAGGATTCATTGAGATGGTGTGTCTCATGGATCGAACTTGGATACGAGTACCCCACACTACATCAGTAGCAAGAAGGATTAGTTAGATTGATGCAGTCAGATGTCAGGAAGAAATAAATCATAGTGACAGGCGTCAGATACTAGAGCACAAATCAGAGTTGGAAGCAATGAAGAGTGCATGGATGCATATGTCAGCAGCGCAGAGAGTCTAGTAGACATGTGCAGTAACTAGCAGCAGTCAGAAGACTCTAATGGAAGATGAATTATACTGATTCAGTTGTTTGGAGGCTATTTGGTTTCAAAAGTGTTGCATGAAGAACATTCCAAAGGTACCAACGCAAGACAGGTTGATTCCTTTCTTGTTGAGAGGGAGTGTTGAAATTTGCAACAAGAAATAGTAAAATTGGCATCCGTAAAACACATCAAGAAAATGGCATCCATAAATGGCTACCATGGAGGCTTTTGATTTAATTATTTCTTAATTAAATTAGAATAAATATGTGTCAAATTTATTTATCCCTACAATAAATTGTAATCTTATCTCATAATCACTTGTAATAGTTAACTGAGTGTGATAGACTCAGTTATCTCATGAAATTCGATTTGAGGGTGGTTGGTGAGGCATGTAAAGTGATTCTATTTCTTTTAGAGTCCAATTTGCAGTTAGTGTATTAGTTTAATGCATGATAAATTAGTTAACTCCATTAAGTGAGTTAAAGTGAGTCTAACTAGTTGTAATTGATTGTTGCACTAGTGAGAGGTCAAGTGAATTAAATCAGATTTAATTCAAATGAAGTAATTTTTCAAGTGACTAATGATTTACTATTAATAGTTGCATGCATGTCAGTTCTAATGAAGACCTAGTTGAGACAGAGGTTAAAGGGAAGTTATCTATTAGTTGTATCTATAGCAATTTCCCGGGCATAATTATATACACCATATGATTCCCATGATGTATTGCGCAATCAAGGAAGGCTAATTATCCTAATTAATAGGGATTAATTCCCTAGGGATTGCGTGAGCAAGGCAGGTTGAAGATAGGTTGAGAATTGGCTAAGTGTTGGACCAATTTTGTCTAGATCAGTGTGAGATAGTCAGGATAGTGCAATAGACTCTTGTGAGAAGAGTGCATTGTATTGTTTCATGATTCGTTGGTTCATTATACAATATAGATATATGGGTTTTGAGCAGCAAGATTTCCCCCCGAAAAATGTATGTGTTGTGGATTGATTTTCTTCTTTCTTTTACTTGGTGTGATTGTGCGATCGTGTTTGTTTTCTGCAAATTAATTTGTAGAAGGATTCAGTATCTTTCTCTAGTATATTGCATGATCAGATTAAATCCATTTGTATACATATTGTTTCTATATTTTCTACACCCCAACCCCCTCTTAGCAATTCCTTATTCCAACAATTGGTATCAGAGACAAGTTCCTTCAGAAACAATCTAAACACTGGAAGGTAGACCTATAAGGAATTATGTAAAGGAAAGAGAACCAAGAGGTTTATTCAAGCAGAATACCAGTCTTTGATGGGATAAACTTTGTGTTCTAGAAAGTAAGGATGGAAGCATACATAATGTCACTTGGTGTAGATGTGTGGACTTCACTACTAGTAGACTATAATCTCCTTGATATTCCTACCGCTAATGCAGATGGTAAGAAATTATATGTAAAAAATTTTAAAGCCACAAATGCTATTCTCGTTGTTATTAGTCAATCAAAACTTGCAAAATTTATGCATTGTAAATATGATAAGGAGGTGTGGGTAAAGCTTACATAGAGTTACGAATGGGATGATAAGGTCAAGTAGGCCAAACTAAAAACCTTCAGAATGAGGTTTGAGAGCCTAAGAATGGGTGAAGACGACAACATAGCAAAATCCTTCCTCATGGTTGATGAAGTAACGAAATTGATTAGAGGTCTAGGTGAAGAATTCAGGGAATAAAGTTTTGTACAAAAAATCTTAAGATCTATGCCCATGAGATTCAATGCCAAAGTCTCAGTTATTGAAGAAATGGCTAATTTGAAATATCTCAACATGGACTATTTGCATGGTTATCTCACAACCTCTGAGATGAGAGTTGGAAAAGAGAAGTCAGAACGAAAGGAAGTAGCATTCAAAGTGTCCAAAAAGGGCAAGGAGCTCAAAAAACATCAAGAGTTCTCCAGCTGCGAATCTTATCGATAGTTGGCTCAGTTTTCTAGGAAACTGAAGTTGGCTCAGGAAAGTATAAATGGAAGCTTCCCTTTAAATTCTTTGATTGGGGAAGAGTGTGAAATTTTTCATACAAATTCTCCTACAAAGAAAGTACCGAAAAGGAAGATGATCATAAATCAGGGAACAAATCACAGAAAAAACATAGGAAAAACATCTATAAGAAAATGGGTTTCTACTTCAAAGAATATAGATCAGCACCAAAATCATATAGATAAAATACTTATGAGGATTATTCAGATAATTACATGCTTATGGCCTTCGGAATAGACTCCAAGAAACAAAGTATTGTTGAATCTGAAGGGGAAGAAGAAGAAGAAGAAGAAGTCATTGACCCTGAAGTTGTACTCATCAGTGCTCTTTATGAGTTAAAGAAAGCAAGGAAGAAGAATAAGTTTCTAAAGGAAAAAATGTAGTGTGCTGAAGAAGGTATGTACAACTCAGATAATGAAGATTTTTCTTATCAAAAATAAAAATATGAGGATGTTATTAAGATCAAGGATAGGTTGGTTCTTCTTCTAGAAGAAAAAAAAGATCATGTGAGAAATTTGAAGAAGAGAACAAGCAATTAAGACATGAGGTGCTCAATATAAGAAAGGAAACAAGCTCAAGAACATGCAGGGATTTGATTATGTCCTTAAAAGTTAAACCATAAGAAGCAAAGCGAAAGGAATACGTAGTTCATGATATAATCCATGAATGGGAAGAGAATTGTCAATGTCTTGAAGTTGAGATTGTCTCTCTAAGAATGAAAATAGAGGGAAGGAAGATCGAGAGTGGTCTAAATGAGAATTTTGAATAATGCACAAGAAAACTAAATCAATTATAAACAACCAAAGGCACTCAGAAATTAGAACAGGTCTAGGATACTCCAGGAAACAAGATTCTTCCATGAGGAATATGAACTTCAGTTCTGCAGGATTCGAAGAATCACAAATTTATGAAAAGAAGCATCAAGAGAAAGTCAATGAAAACAAAAAGGTAGAAGGAGAAAGAGGATATCATCAATGGAAAATGAACCGATCAACCCGACATCCAAGGTACTCTCATTCACTCGTAACATTTCCAACAATAGGCATGCCTATTTCTCTTATGGTCATTGTTATAAGTGCTATATATTTGGACACAAAGTTGTTGATTGTAGAATGATCAAAGTTGAAAGAGATGAAAATCATAGATATAATAAATATCATAGTTTTAAATCTCCAAACGATTCTCTTAGAAATTAGAATATATTATCTCCCTTGCTAAGTAAAGTAGAATGCTTCAAATGTCATAATTTTTTCACAAATCTAGTAAGTGAAGATGCAGGTTTGAATACCCATCTAAGTCCCAAAATATTAAACATTCTTCTATCCAAAAGGATAAGGGGAGTTGGAAACGAAAGACTGAAAAGAGCATGTTGTGTGGATTTTACTTATCATCTCATAATCAAGAAAACAAATGGTATGTGGATAGTGGTTGTTCCAAACATATGACCGGGGAAAAAAGAAATTCTTTGTCACTAAAATAAAAGGACAAAGGAAACAATGTCACCGTTGGAAACAATGCTCCAGCAAGAATCGAGGGTAAAGGTGTAGTCAGTCTTGATAAAAAACAAAAGCATAAAATGTATGTAGAAGGTATCAAGAAAAGTCTGCTTAGTGTTAGCCAAATGTGTGATAATGGCTATGATGTGACCTTTCAGTAAAGGCGCACTGAAAATTTGGCCCAAATTTCTGACGGCCAATTGTTCGCTATTCCGACACATAGTCGTCGCAAAGGTAATGAGTTCGAGGAACGAGCAAAATGTGGTTTTCCATTACGTCGCAATTCTGATGCACTGACAAAGTGTCGCACTACCGACAATTTTTCCGTCGCTTCCAAACAAGCGTCGCTCTTCCGACGTTTCCCAAGCCGTCACGCTTTCGACGTTTGTAAACTGTCGCAATTCCGACGAAATGTGGTCTGAAGTTTTGAACATCGCTCTTCTAACATTTGTAGACTGTCGTAATTCTGACAAAATGTGGTCTGACGTTTTGAACGTCGCTCTTCCGACGTTTGTAAACTATCGCAATTCTGATGAAATGTGGTCCGACGTTTTGAACGTCGCTCTTCCGATTTTTTTATACTGTCGCTCTTCCGAAAATTTTAAGCTGTTGCAATTCCGACATTGTACAAAAGTGTCGCAAGGCTGACACATTGCAAAAATGTCGCAAGACCGACGCGTCCCAGAAGCATCGCAATACTAACGCATTCCAAAAGCGTCGCAATACCGACCCTAGGAAGAACTGTCGCAATATCGATAGACGTCACAAGACCGATGGAAATGGAAATCGTTGAAGCGTCGAAATGCGAAAGCACAAGGCGTCGGTATACTGACGATGGGTTCAATTTTTTTTTTTAAATGAAACTTTAAAACAGGACAGTAAATCTCCAATATTTGTTATGAATTGTGGGCGTTCCAATGACCGTGAAATATTAATATAATAAACCACCCCGCAGCGCTTCGACTATAAAAAATCATATAAACATGGCTCTGTATTTCAAAAAACAGGTTTAAAATAGAAACAGGGCAACATTTTTTTTTTCCAATTGTTATGAACATAATTCGACCGTGAAATATTAATATAATAAACCACCCTGCAGCGCTTCGACACTAAACAATCATATAAACATGGCTCTGTATTTCAAAAAATAGGTTTAAAATAGAAACAGGGCAACATTTTTTTTTTCTAAGTAAATTTAATCTATTAACAATGGGAATAAAATTACAGCATGACCGAAGTAAAAAAAATTGCCCAGACTTATGGCAAATTTTTCATCAAAAAATCAAAAAAGAAGACTGCCCTCATACGGGGAAACTAGTCTTGAACGTTTTTCAGGTCGTTGCATTGCCCACGCAGGGGAACCATCGTTTGATATCTTTGACGATTACAGTGTTTACAGAATTCAAAAATAAAACAGTCCAGCACAATAATATGAGCAAAAACATGCCCAATTAAGTGGGCCGCGAAGCAAGAAAACCAAACTAAAGAGAAGCAGCTACTCATCTAGTGGTTCTTCGACAATTTGGCACCATCCTTCGGCAAACATAAAAATGAGACTTTAAAACAAGACAGTAAATCTCCAATATTTGTTATGAATTGTGGGCGTTCCAATTGTTATGAACATAATTTGACCGTGAAATATTAATATAATAAACCACCCCATAGCGCTTCGACTATAAACAATCATATAAACATGGCTCTGTATTTCAAAAAACAGGTTTAAAATAGAAACAGGGCAACATTTTTTTTTTCCAATTGTTATGAACATAATTCAACCGTGAAATATTAATATAATAAACCACCCCGCAGTGCTTCGACTATAAACAATCATATAAACATGGCTCTGTATTTCAAAAAACAGGTTTAAAATAGAAACAGGGCAACATTTTTTTTTTCTAAGTAAAGTTAATCTATTAACAGTGGGAATAAAATTACAGCATGACCGAAGTCAAAAACATTGCCCAGACTTATGGCAAATTTGTCATCAAAAAATCAAAAAAGAAGACTGCCCTCATACGGGGAAACTAGTCTTGAACGTTTTTCAGGTCATTGCATTGCCCACGCAGGGGAACCATCGTTTGATATCTTTGACGATTAC
>JAXQQM020090446.1:0-37065 GCA_034641835.2 Pinus albicaulis
TGAGGATTTCTAGCATAGAATTGTACACCTCTGTGTGGTGCAGGAATTTTGGTTTATGAGTTGCCCATGTGAAGAAAGGCAGTGCTTGTTTTGGATTTGTACATGATTTCTGAACTTGTACAACATGGTGTGTTGCCAACTCTCCCTGTTGTATAAACATGTGGAAAACATTAGTACTTTCATAAATCAACCCAAATCTTGAAGTTGTTTGAGAGTTCCTTTATTTGTTTGAGGCCCCATTGCACACAACATTATGGCGAGAACAAGCCATTAAAGTAGATATTTTGAAAGGTGAATTGATGCCCATTTTTACCAGGTGGAAGCTGGTGGAAAGCAAGAGACGCTATTGAAGATGAAAGTCGGGCCTTCACTTTGATATCTGCACTACGGCAAATATGGACGCTTATATCTCCCGATAAGATCGTATTATTTGCTGCATTTTCTGCTCTACAAAAGTAGTACTGGATACCGGATTTGGCCTTCCTTCCTATTCAACGATTTTTCGTGCGGGCCACATCTTGATCCACTCGCAACCAAGTTTAGCACAGAGAAGTTGAAAAATTTTGGGGTGCCTGCAATTGGGCTTCCACAATAATTCACAATAGCGGCTCTCAAAAGATTCCATGCTTCTTTCTCAGGATCAACCGTAGGTGACGACATCGTCAGGACCTCCTACCGACATAGACATAGGTGTCGAAGACTTCTTTCAAATCTTGTCAGAACCGTCACCCTTGCCCGATTATGGATTTCGACGCGACAACAGAGATTTTTAGGAACTATTTAGGAGATTGGAAACCCTTGAATCCTCTAACCAGGCACTAATAAGAGAGGTCGATGAACTTAGGAACAGAGTAGTTGTAATGGAAGGCAAGACTGGTTCACTGAAGCAGTTGTTGAGGGACAACAAGGAGCAAGAAGTTCACCACCACCCCTCTAATGACAATCTACACGCTGAACTTCTCGATCTGAAAAACAAACAGGAGGAGATCAAAGCTCAGCAAGCGGCCTTTAAACAAGAAACAGAAACACACATCAGCTCATGGGCACAGGTTGCTAGAGGGAGGGATACCCCCCTCGCTCCCCCTCTAGCCGCAGTTGAGGAGGTGGTACAATCTAAACTCATGGAAGAACGCACTAGACAAGCGCGATAATTGAACCTCAAAGTGAAAGGACTTCCTTTGCCTCTCACATCCTCAGACCCCATGGTGGTTGGGACCCTGTTCCTCAATGAAAAACTAGATCTTCAGGACGTGACCATTGATAGAGCTTGGCTTGGGTACGATTCCACTCTCTTTCTCCGGTTCAGGCCGGCGGTTGATCACCTTCAGGCTCTTAGAGCTAAGAGAAATCTATTCTCACTTCCTAGTAAGATCTTCCTTGATGAAGATCTCACTAAAACACAAGTTGTTGAGCTCAAACGCTCTAGGGAGTTGGTTACAGCAGCACGTCAGGCAGGGAAATGGGCAGTTATCAGGAACCTCAAAGCAGTGATTCGGGACACTTTTCCACCTGGATGGAAGCCCCATTCTGGGTCCTCCAAATGACTGGATCATTGGGGGAGGCAACAAGGGGCATCCATTTCCGTCAATTGTTGGAATGGGAATGGGTCATTTTGGGCATCGCCATGTCTATTATATGATTCTCTTCGACTGTCGAATATCTTATTCATCACCGAGACGCATGAGAGCCATGTTCGACCTCTCCCAGACATTACAGGTTACCATAAGTTCTCAACTTATAGGCAGCAGACAAGGGATTCTGGTGGTATCAAAGGTTCTGGGGGAGTTGCTTGCTTCATCAGAGATTCCTTTCAGAGCAAGATTTCTTCGGTGGTTGCGGATGAGTTTGCGAGGTTAATGTGGGTTCGGGTTCAAGCATAGTGTTAAAAACTGGTCGGTTCAAACCGGAAACTGGTCAAACCATTGGCCAGTCCAAACCGGTTGAAAAACCCAATCAGCAACTGCATGTAGCCTGAAAATCTGGTTAACCAGTGCTGACCGGATGGTTCCGTCCTTAACTGACCAGTCAACACCTAAGTTGCTGTAGGGACCCACGGACGGCCAGCAAGGATGTTTAGGGCTGATTTGGAGGGAAGGGGAGGGTTTTTTCCCTCCAAAAACACCCTCCCCAATCCTTTATAAGTAGGGGCAACCTCTCCTTTGTCTCACACCATCTCATTTGTAGTTTGTGAGTTTGATGGAGAGCTTGGAGAGTGTTGAGTGTTTGTTGGAGCAGTGATCTTTGAGGCTTGGAGTTGGAGTTGGAGCTATCTTGGAGACCCTCTCCAATCCTTTATAAGCAAGGGAAACCTCTCATTTGTCTCACACCATCTCATTTGGAGATTTTGTGTGTTTGATTGAGAGCTTGGAGAGTTGAGTTTTTGCTGGAGTAGTGGAACAACATAGAGTTTGAGGTTTGCTGCTTGAGCTAAGTAGTAGCCATCATGCCTCCAAAAGGCAAGGATACTACATGGGCTCATTGTGATATGATTGATGGCAAAATGATTTGCAAATATTGCCAAAAATCTATTGCAGGAGGGGGTATTTACAGGTTCAAGCAACACTTGGCTGGGATAGGAGGCCATGTAAAGCCATGTGGAGCACCAAATGAAGTAATAGGGCATATTAGGGCAGAATACCTTCAGAAGTTTGAGACTCAAGTCACTGAACCAATAGAGAAGTTTGTGACTGGAGCGGTTGCAAAGTTTGGCAGTCGAGAGTCGGGAGACTCAAGTTCAACCAACTGAGTTTGAACTTTGATCATGATTAGAAGTTTCAACTTTCAAGTGATAATGTTGATCATTAATTAGAATTTAGTAATATCATATATGTAAATTTGTAGTAGACTGTCACTGTACTATGTAGGCCAATGGCCTCAATGCTCATAGCTTGTAGCATTGTTTTTGGACTTTATGGGTCATTTGGAGCCTCATTGCTTATGTATTTTTTCGATGATATGTATTTCACTTGGTGCCATAATGCCATTTTGATATATTCACCTTTACATGGTATATAAATGAGCAAAATTTGCATATTTTGTCTCTATTGGCTTGGAATCATGGTTGCAAATCTTAAAAATAGTTTTTTTATTAAAAAATAATTATTTAATGTATTTTTTTAAAAACTCGTTCGTTTAGACCTGACCAGTACTGGTTAGACTGGTTCCGGTCCGGTTATCGATTCATTAGGTCCACCGGTCCGGTTGCGGGTTCATTAGGTCCACCGGTCCAGTCACCGGTTCCGATTTTTAATACTATGGGTTTGAGGGGCCTCTCCTCTCCCCAAGGACATTTACATTGGTGTTTGTTACTTCCCTCCTGCTTCTTCATCATATGCCATTCATAATGGACCTAACGGGGACCCCTTTGTTGATTTGTATGTCAACATAGCCCAGTATTCAGCAGTTGGGGAGGTTATTCTTCTAGGTGACTTCAACTCCCGCACTAGAGCCCTCCAGATCCCTCTTCACAATCGGTTTGAGGACGTGTACTGCATCCAAGAGATCGATCAAGAGTCAGTGGGATTTCACAGGATGTCTGATGATGTGTTGGGGCCCCTTACCACCTATGGTCGACATCTTTTATACTTGGACGAATTTTAGGAGCTGTGGATTCTTAATGGCCTCCCGCGTTTTCCAAACTCCCGCTTTTTCACATGTAGGCCTCATGGTAGAGGAGCAAGCGTTGTTTATTATGTCCTCTCTAGCGAGAACCTCCTCCCCTTCATTCATCACTTTTTTGTTTCCCCCATCCCCTTAGCTGACCATGCTCTTCTTTCTTTCTCTCTCCGTGCTGACAACCCCCCCATTCTCACCCCACCTCCCCCCAAGGGCTCACCACGTACTACTTTTCGTTTTGATGAGGGTGAAGTCCTGAAGGAATAAGTTGATCTATTGAAGACGAATTTGTGAAATTCTCTCTGTGTTGATGATATATTTCTCACAAAGGATGAGAACCTCTTTAGTGTAAAAGGGAGTTGATTGAAAGTGTTACATGAGCCTGATAAAATACTTGTTGAGAATGTGGCATGATGGATTGTGAGCCCATGGCTACTTCCTTGATGAAGAAAAATTTGCAAGAATATGTTGTTGAGCAAAGAAATAGCATTGATAGGTTGTTGGTGTTTGCTTTTGTTCAAAGCTTTGGTTAAAGCTGGACGAATAGCTAGATGTTACTAATAAAAGAAGTATTGAAATCCACCATGGCTACCTTTCTTCTTTTGAGTAGGTTGAAGATTATGTAAGAAGCCTAGAATGGCTAAGGATCCCTTTGAGAGGGAGCATTGGTTTGATAGCATCATCGGGTTACCATAAGACCTATGTGGTCAGGGAATTTGGTTCTAAAGCTTGCAATCATGAGGTACAAATTTCATCTCTCCTTGAGAGGATATTGACGGTGTACAAATTTCGTCTCTCCCTAAGAAGAGATTAATTGTGTACAAATTTCATCTCTCCCTAAGAGGAGATTGATGGTGTACTATTTTCATATCTCTTCAGAGGAGATTGATGGTGTACTATGTTAATCTCTCCTAAGAGGAGATTGATGGTGCATTGTTTTCATCTCTTCTGAGAGTAGATTGATGGTGTATTGTTTTTTTTTCATCTCTCCTCTTGTGAGCCCCATGGTGTATGGTGTAATGGTGTAATGGAGATGGTGCATCGAGAGCTCCTCATCTACTACCTTTATATGCTCCAGACATAGTGGTTATGTTGGAAATATTATATCAGACATTTTCTCATCGAGTGACAAGTACTCTTAAGAGGGAAAAGTGGTCAATATGGCCTAAGTTTCCTATCAGGATCAGATACTATGTATTTTATCGCACCAACCAAGCCATGAAAGAGGCCAGTGAAATTGAATCATATCATTTTGGAGAGATAATATTTAGGAAAAATGATCCTGAAGATTTGGTTATTAGTCACTGTGTTGCTGTCAACCAGATGTGGCCTTATACTCATGAGAGGGATACTAATGAGGAAATATTCAAGAGACTTATTTATCCATTGAGGTTAAAGAAAAGCTAAATCAAGGACCTCAGAAGAAGGTCGAACAGACCCATGCTTCACCTATTGTCAACCTCCAGGAAGAAGTTGAAAAGCTCCAGAGGGTGTTGGAATAGGTGAAGGAGATGAAGGAAGCATTGGAGAAAGAAGCAGAGAGACTCAAGAGGAGGATTGAAGAAGAGCAAGCAGTGAAGGAGGCAGAAGAACTGAGAAGGAAAGCAGAACAAGATGACCTGGTGAAACAATTGGCTTTGGAAAATGAACAAAGAATCAAGCAGCAGGAAAAACAAAGGAAAAGAGATGAAGAGCTTCGAAGGAAAATAGATGAGGAACTCCAAAAGAAGAAGGAATAAGCTATGTGGAAAGATAAAAGGATTGAACACCTTGGCATTCCATCATCTCCGAAGATAAACCCCACTCCTCAGTCTCCAGTTGAACCATGTAGGATTGAAGAAATGGAGAAGGAGCAATTTTTCCCCATGACCATGGCTGACCCAATAATAGTATTGAAAACATTCAATTATGAATACAAGAAGAACAAAGTCAGCAGGAGAGTTTCCAAAATGATAAGGTTGGGAGAGCGATTTTTACTGAGGAGGTTCCCATTCATGAAACAACAACAGATCCAGAGATGGCTGCAGGTGCCAGTATTACCATGGCCCAAGCAACAAGTGATAATGTTGCCATGCTGAAGAGAAAGGTCTATGTTGCTCAGTTGGAACTCAGTGCTGCTAAGCAAAGAATTACAGAGCTAGAATTCCAGCAGCAAGGTGAACTAGACTCAGTTAAAGAGTTCAAAGGGAAATCACTTGAGATCCAAGAAGAACTGAGTACGGTTCAGAAATAATTCTACAAGAGCATTCAGGGCATCAAAGATAAAACTCCTAAGTTTGATGATTATATAAAGAGGATGGTGCCTGTCAAGGAAGAATTGGAGAATATTCTAAATATGCTAGATGACATCATTCAATGGCAAATACAGTATCTTGATGAGGGGGTAGACATTCCTCAGCTCCGTGACTTGGAGAAAATAATCTGTTTTTCTGAAGCTTGTAAATGTCTCGACGGGGCTAGAGCCTTAGAGGAAAAGGCTGAGGAAGCTTTCAAAATTTGCTTCAAGTTTGGAGGAGAGGTTGATGCAGTCTTAAATAACTTCAAGTTGCCGATGTTCCAGTCAACCTTTGGTCCTGTACCTGTGGAGCAGTGCATAGAATAAAAGGAGAGAGTGATAGACAGCTGCAAGCAGGAGATCCAGGCATTAAAAGTTATCACCAGGGACAACACAATTTATATGAAGATTTTCAGAATACAATGCTGATCCAAATTAAAAGGAAGGTGTCTTTGTTTCTAACAAGGTTTGCATAGGTACGAGGCTATGGCAGTAAGCGAAGAATGTTGAGTAGTTAATCTAGGACCTGGGTTAATTTAACAATTTTTTTTTCCCTTTTATCTCATATAATTTTATAAAAGAATTGGCAAGATGAGAAGTTTCTATTTCACTCAAAGCCTAAAAGATATTAATTTTTTGGCATTGTGCTCAAATGGGTTTAAAATTCATAAGGTCACAACTCCACTAACATTTACAAGCAACCTCATAACATAAATAAGCAAAGAGAGACGGAATCAAAGAAAACCATCATATACATACTTAAGTGTCTTGTCGCAGCTTCCAGTTGTAAGCAAGTTCATTGCTGGAATCCATGCAATTTCCTTAATAGGTGCATCATGCATAGCCAGAGTCACTGGCTGGCCCCTAGTCAACAATGGCCACATTTTAGCTTGTTTATCACAGCCAACAGAGAAAATAGCAGTGCCATCGTCCTTCCATGTCGAGCAGAGAACCTGCATACGAAGCATTACATAATAAAAAAACTTTGAAGCACACTCTGAAACTTTAGTTATGCTTCTTGCCATACGTAATACAGCCCTGGTTCCTGCAAGCATATTACAACTTCTGGATAAAATTCAGAAGAAAAAATAACGGGTACTAGAATTCCAACCACTATCTGAAGCACCTCACCGGTTGGTCATGTGACATTGCTGCTTTTGGCATGCCAGCCCCAGTTTGAAGGACCTTCCAACATATAACATGGAAATCTAAGTTCCAAAATATAACAGAAGATCAAAACAAAACACCAGTCAAAATAACATCACTATCCCCAAAATCTCAGATGAACGAGTCCGCATTTCAAAAAAAAAAACATTAAAATCTTGTCTTTATTTATGAGGCACTAGACAATGTAAACCTCCAACAATATCAAAACCTTAATTGACATCTTGCACAGTAGATTTATTTTACAAAAGATACAATATGCAACATGGAAGAATCTGATAGCGTTCAAGTGATCTCATTTGGCACAAAAATGCAGGAAATCTAAGGGCACTTAGTTTGGTTGTTGTGGGTTTTCCAGTCAGTATAGCAGGAGCCACAGACCTCTCTGTTTCCACTTTGACCAGGTGGAACACACTTGCATCATGCACAACAGGTCCCACAAGCTCTCATACATACATTAGGCCGGCTGTGCAGCTTGCATCTCTCTCCACACCCTGTTTTGCAGTTTATTGGTGGAGTTGGAGCGCCAGTTGGAGGGGCAGGGGCAGGGGCACAGACTGGTGGAGCAGCAGCGCCCACTAGTGGGGTAGGAGCAGCTATCTTGGGGGCCTCCTTGATCTCGTTAGAAGTTTCCATAGAAGCCTGAGCTATTGCCAGCAAGAGAACCACAGCTAATAATAGCCTTTTTAAATCACTAAACATGGCAACCATATTGAGAAGTGGTAGGGGAAACAAGAACCCGTTGCTCTTATTACCTAGATATTGCAGAGGCAGCAAGCTGAGTGTAAGAAGGCCAGAGGTAGCTCATTACGCCGAACGAGTCCGCATTTCAGTAAATGAAGATAGTTGAGAACACGATGACGCGCAGCAGAATGCCTAAATTCACACTTACGGCGGCCTAAAATCCCTCCTTTCTGCCTGTTTAAAGGTCCCCGGAAACCATCACTGCACAGAATCTCTGAAAGCATTGTTTTCGCAAAAATGTTTAATGGCCAAAACTACTAAACCCTCAAATCTCCAGTAACCCTGTGCTCGTGCCTTAGCTTTTCCTCCAATTGATAAGCCACCAAAGTTCAAATGGTTAACACGCCCGGCAAAGTTCAAATGTTATAATTTTTTGACATATGTTTTGTCATATTAAAAATAAATACAAGAAGTTGTAAAATTTTATTACTTAAAATTGTTAGAGCATTACTCTATATTTTTTAAGCACATTTTTTTTCTCATTAAAAAAATAGCTATTGAGGCTAATCTAGGGTAAATAGAGCTAAAATTTGTAATATAGTAGTAATAATATATTTTTAAGACCTTAGTGAGACTTTAATTGTTTGTAGGACTCTTATTGTGATCTTACCTTATTGTGATCTCATTGTTTGTAGAACTTTTATTGTGATCTTATTGTTTGTAGGACAAAGGACTTGAGTCCGCTAAACTCTACAAAGGTGTACATACTCTACCCCTTTAAATTTGAACCTATGACATCTTATGAGGAAGCACGTGTTCTTAACCATCAAAAAGTTGACAATTTGCTCCAATATTCAAATATTAGGACCCATGGTCATCCAAAGGTAGAAGCTTCTACTAAAAAAAATCTATACATAGACCTGAGGTTTGAAGGGGATTTTACTATGAAAAAACATAAATGGAAACATATAAAAGATATTGAAAAAAGTAGAGTAGTAGAACAAAATCCAAATTCTATTAATGGATGAAATAGAAAATAACTATAAATTGCAAAGTGATACACACTAAGCGGAATGGAGGTAGCTTCTTTATGAAGAGAGATGTGTCAACTACTCTTAATCAAAAGAAAACATTACAAGATGTCAAAACTACCTTTGAACATAAAGTATGATGTCCTGAGATCCAAAAACTCTAAAATCCAAAACCCTAGCCCTAGGAAATGACATGCCAAAAATAACGTAGGCCCAAAGAGGCTAATTGATATATCAACTTCATGGGGCTACAAAATTTTCATGCAAACTCCATTTAGGAAATTTATTGGACCAATACAATCCATACTATGTGTCTTTAGCCTATGAAAAATGCCAAAAATGCAAGGGAAATGCCCAAAAAAGGCACCAGAAGTTTGAGACCTAAAACATTATAATATAACTACCAAGACGTGGAATAATGTTGAATCAATGTAACAAGTGGGTGGTCACTAGTATTATATTGAATCAATTTCCCCCCCTTATGAATAAGTGGTCCATTTGTGTCAAGTTCCTTCGTCAAGTGGGGAAATTTTTGTTGAATATGGCTCCTAATGAGACATGTGCGCCAAAGTAGGAACATGAGGTGCCTATGAGAGGTGGAAAATATGGTTGAAGTAGCTCCACATTAAGTATAAGGTTCAATCCAAAGAAAAGGATATAATTTGATGAATTTGGAGATTTAGAGTTAAAGAAAAAATTGTGGTGATGTTTGGATGGGTGCTAATTTGTAGGGTTTTCCATTTTTATAATTTTCTTTGTTGTGCTTTCTACCATGCTACCTAGTTGCTTTCCTATTGCCCTAGCATTTTAACTTTTTTGATGTCTATCTCTCTATTGTTTCTTGCCCCATTTGAAATGTCATCCTTATTTGGTAGGTGTTTTCTTCAATATAGTGTGAATATTTTTCCATCACACAGCTTCTGTGGGGTCTGTCTACGCAAATAACTTGTAAGGCCCATTCATCAGGGTATTTGATGAAATGAAATGATTATCGATGATCACCAACTAATGGTACCTGCAGAGATTTACTCTAACAATTCTATAGTTTTCCCGTGCCAACAATTATACAACATTTTAAACTCATGAATTAGTCTCCTCTGTTCTCTTAGCTGATTCTATAAGCACTTATTGTTGTTGTCAAAGCTTTTACTCTCTAGTCCCATTGAGCTATTTCAGTTATTTGTGGACATTGATCTATTTTCATTTCATTTCTTAAATTTTTTTTACTGTTATGCGTTTCCTTTGGCCAGTGCCTTCTTTCTTACCTGTGTTTTTTCTGCTTAAGCATTCCAGCCAGCTACAACAACAAGGGCAGCAGGAGCCACGCAGTCCATCCAAAGCCCAGCAGAGGCAGCGCAGACGTAGCAAGAGCCACGCAGGGCTGACGCAGGCCCAATCAGGGTAGCGCAGGGGCAGTTTAAGCCCTTCAGGTGTGACGTAGGCCCTTACTGAGCAGCACAGAGGCCGACGCAGGCCATTTAGCCTGACGTAAAGGGATTCAGAGTAGCGTATTACTGCCGTTTTTATTTCTCTGTTGGGTGAACCAATTTTGGTGCCCGGGATTGTTGTACTTAGATTCAACATAATAATGAAAACCCTCCAGAGCTAGCTGCACCGGTTTTCTCACATTGGGTTTTTCTGGGGATAGTTGTCCAAAAAAATTGTGTGTCACTTTGTCTATGAGCATGTTATTCAATATTTGATCTGTATGTGTAGGTTGCTAGTTGTATTTACTATTTACTTCGCTAATTTATTGAATATTTCATAAATTAACTTGTAACTTAATTCAAGTAGGAGAAGTAAATCAAGATATTGCAATAGGGTTTCTTAGATTAAGAAATTTTCACATTCCCTAGGTCTAGCCCCATTAAGTCACCTAGGGAAACAATTTTCTAGGAATCTAGCTAGAGGAAAACTTTTATCTCCTAGAGGCAGCTGCGTTGCTGGGTGCCCTCACTCTCCTCAGAACTTGGGTCAATTCCGACGATGGAATCTCTGGATACCTCAAGCCCTAGCTCTAGGATCAAGTTTTTCCTAGGTGTTCCCAAGGATAGAACCTAGTAGGATCAATTTGATCTATCGAAGTAAAAACACTTCTCTGATACTTTCCCATCACCTTGTACAGGATAGAAACATCATTGGTTGCTAAATTCCATACCTGAACCTGGGCTGGGTCCACTTGGCCCCGTGTGGTCCCATTTGGTGTCAAAGGCCTTTCATCAAGGACCATTTGGGAATCCAAGTTCCCAAAGGATTTTAGGGATTGAGAACTTCCTTCATAAGTCTTATTCTTCTCCCTCAACCTTTCAATCCCCCTCCTCTCTCCCTAGAAGATAATTCCCTTGATTAAAAGGAAAGCTAGTCCCACTCTTTATTTTATCTTAGGGAAAGGGTTTCGAGGGTCACTTCCCACCTATTAATTGACCTATACTCTACAAGTGACTTCCTAAACTACCGGGACTCCACCCGTCGGTGAAATTCCATGAAGAGCAAGGAGCCTTAGATGTGGTGACAATGGACTAAGCCTCCATCGTTTCCCTTGTCCTAGCAGTTGCCCTCTTAGGAACCCCTTTTAGATCCACTACTCGTTTGAGTGGTAACAAGTTGTTCACAATTCCATTTGTGAACAACTCTTATGTATGCCTACTTTTGCCATACTACAACTCCAAGATGAGAAGCCCAAAGCTATGGAGGCTGCCCTTCTTCTCACTGAATCAATTCTCTACAATATAGTGAACTAGGGCTAGTTGGTTGGCACACTTGACTGTTACTTTAGTCCTTCAAAGTCTGCACATCCTTAGGCCCTATACACCTTCCCTTCTACCAATTTTGTTTTCCTTCACCAGAACAAGAATAAGGGCTCTTCTTTGACAGTAACCTAACAACCCTCCAACTGTACTTGGCCTACCATCAATCTGCCCAACCACAGTCAATTCCTTTTACTGATCTAGGGCCCACAATATTTTCTTCATCTAGGGCTCTTCAAATATGCCACCTAACAATGGTTTGAGTCCTCTCAAGATCATTGTTCTTGTATATCGACAATTATATCTTTGTTGTCCAATCTATGAACAAATATGAACTACTCCTCTTATCGTACTTCTAAAAATTTGTAGATGACTGAACTAGGGTAAAAAATCAGCCACTAATAGTCCATTTACTAATTTTTTATAGGTTTCTTCAGATCTTTATCTAAAACTTTATGGAAATTCCACCAAAATCAACTCCTCTGCATGTCAATCCATTCTTCATATGGCACATTTCTTCTGCATGCTCAATCTTCTACTCAAGTTCCACCCTCCTTTGGCTATGTTGTCTCCACACATACTGAATCTGCAAACCATCTTCCAGATCTGCGGTCTTTATTGCAGAAATAAACCTCGCTCTAAGGGTCACAACCCATCTTCTTCTACGCAAATTTGTCACGATCTTAAGGTCATACCTTATGAACTAAACATGCTAAGAAACTGTCCTAACTAGGGCATTATATTTATGTACTTCTAATTGTTGTAGAACAAACCCTATCCACACATAGAAGAAACATGACTCTTCACTCCATAAGAGACTCGAACTAGCTCATATGGATCCATAGATTCTGGGCATTTCTTTTACTGAATCTTGACATGAACTTCAGATCTCAATGTCGACCCTCAAACTACGGTTAACTCAGTCAATATTACGCCTGCATCGACTTCTGTTATGGCTCTAAAATACAGTGCAAGCCCTCCTCCATTTATGTTGGTCTTTATCACAGACCTTGCGGCCTACTAACCACCACAAGGAAATATGGTACCAACCCTCTCTTCTATTTCATGTAGAAAATCTAACCAACGGGATTCAATCTGATCTTGTAATCATGTACTAAAACAATATACTGAATCCTTCCTACAATTTGTGTAAACAAAACACAATCGCACAATCACATATAAGTAAGAGAAAAAAGTTATCAATCACACAACACAAGATGTATCTAGGGAAGCAACTGCTCAAAACCCTCTATCTCTATTTTGTGTTAAGTCAAGGAATCATGAAACAACACAATGCTTAATCTCTCTTGAGATTCTCCAGCACTTTGCCAATTGTCTCCTGCTAATCTAGGAAAAATCGGTCTAGTACTTAGCCAATTCTTAGCCTTCCTTCAGCCTGCCTTGCTCACACAATTCCTATGGAATTATCTCCATATTAACTAGGAAAATCAACCTTCCTTGATTGCACAATCCATCATGGCATCCCATTGACTTTATAATTGCACATGGGAAATTTTCTAACTGATATTTATGTTCCTCTAAACTATGTTACAATAAGGATCAAGGGTATTTTTATTATTTAAAATAAGATAAAACCCTAAACAACCAAAACCCTATCCTGAGGAGATGTAACACCAAGAGTTTATGGGCCCCGTTGGGGTTAGTTGGGCACCCAACTTCTTGGGGTTGTAACTTGGTCATATGATCTTCATTTGACTCACATGATACCTCGTTAGAAAGATCTCTCCGAGGACTACAACTACTAATATGATTTCTATGAAATCACCAAACCTTTCATGCCCAAAAATCATCGTTTGGGGCCTCAAAACGGCTTCGAAAGTTCAAGACCCGAAAAACAGACAAAATTGTAAATTGTGCTATAATTAAGGAAACTGAAAAACTGAAAGAGACAATGGCAAGGGCCCAAGTGGAATAGGCGGGTGGCCACCAATATCCACATAGATCACCTTAAATCGAATTTCTTGAGCTAACTCAATCATCATGACTTAGTTAATTGACACAAGTTGTTATGAGACGAAATTACAATTTATTGTCCAATTTATTTAAGGGAAAAATAAATTAGACGCCTCACATTCCTCACTCCTGGTACATCAAAATTCCTCACCAGTGCGCGTGATTTTTTTTTTGTCCTTTCTAGTTGCCAATTTCACTGTTTCTTGTTGAAAATTTCAACACTCCCTCTCAAAAAGAAAGGAATTCAATCTATCCCCATCCGGTACATTTGGAATGTTCTCCATGCTACACTTCTCTAGTGTTGTTTGCACCTGAAAATCCTGAAACTGAATAGCCTCTGAACAACTGAATCAGTATAATGCATCTGTCATCAGAGTCTTTTAAATGCTGCTAGCTACTACACTTGTCTAGTATTGGATTCTCTGCACTACTGCTGACATCTGCATCCGTGCCCTTTGATTTTTTGCTAACTCTATTTGTGCTCCAGTATTTGACATCTATCACTCTGATTTTTGTCTTGCTGACATGTGACTACATCAATCTAACTGATCCTTCTTACTACTGCTATATTGTGGGCTCCTCATAGCCAGGTTCGATCCATGAGACACGCCATCTCAATGGGCCTTGCCCAAATTTCTTATCTTTGGATTATGTCTACACATAACCCCACCGTACACCTCGAGGTATGGCTGCTCCCTCTTCCCATCTGGCTCGAAATTTCCCCCTCATGGAGGTCTCTGCTTGAATGGACGCTTCCACTCGGTCTCCTCTCTGCTTATCCAATTGTGGCAGCTACTCCACAACCTTCTGAGACTGCTTCTCATGAGGATGCATGTTGAGAGGTAATTTATGCTCCCTCTAAACCACCAAGTCTCTAACTTCTGCCTTTGTCCTCAAAGCTTTGCATGCATCTAGTAACTCAAGTGCATATAGGTTTTTGACTCGCACACAGTGTAATTGTCCCGAAGTTACAAAAAGTTTCTAAAAAAGAGTTGATTTTAAATCGATGATATCTCCCTCATCCGAGCTCCGATTTGACCGATTTTTTTTTTCCACTTGGGTAGATTTTTGCAAGGAATAAAAATATTCTATTTTTTTTCGAAAATTTTACACCAAAATCTTCAGATATTCTCTACAAACTCGCTGCCCAAAAAATTCCTGCTCTAATACCATGTAGAAAATCTAACCAACAAGATTCAATCTGATCCTGTAATCTTCTAAAAAAAGATATTGAATCCTTCCTACAATTTACAGAAACAAAAATCGATCATACAATCACATATAAGTAAGAGAAATAAATTATCAATCGCACAACAACATGATATATTTGGGAAAAGCAACTAATCAAAACCCCTCTATCTCTATTGTGTATTAAGTCAAGGAATCATGAAACAATACAATGCTTAATCTCTCATGAGATTCTCCAGCACTCTGTCAATTGTCTCCCATTGATCTAGGCAAACTCGGTCTAGTACTTAGCCAATTCTCATCCTTACTTTAGCCTGCCTTGCTCATGCAATTCCTAGGGAATTAAATCCTTATTAATTAGGAAAATCAGTCTTCCTTGATTGCACAATCCATCATGGCATCCCAATGACTTTATAATTGCACATGGGAAATTTTCTCTGAATACAACTGATAGTTATGTTCCCTTTAACCTTTGTCTCAGCTGGGTATTCCTCGAAACTGACATGCATGCAACTATTAATAGCAAATTTTCAGTTATATGATTGATCACTCATTGTGAATTAAATCTAATTTAATTCACTGGACCTCTCACTAGCTCATCACTCAGTTAGAACTAGTTAAACTAATTTTAACTCATTTAATTGAGTTAATTACACTTCCACCCCACTAATGCATCAACTTCAACTGGACCCCAAAAATATTAGAATCCCTCTAGATGCCTCATCTTAGACCCTCAAGTACTTGAATTTCTTGAGCTAACTTGGTCATCATGACTTAATTAACTGACACAAGTTGTTATGAGATGAAATTAAAATTTATTGTCCAATTTATTTAAGGTAAAAATAAATTAGACACCCCACATTCCTCACTCCTGGTGCATCAAAATTCCTCACCAGTGTGGGTGCATTCTTTTTTGTCCTTTCTGGTTTCCAATCTCACCGTTTCTTGTTGCAAATTTCAACATTTCAAAATTTGATGCGGCCTTCACACAAAGAAACCATCGAAATCACATGCCCATATTCTCATGAGAAACCTCTCTTAAGCTTGATCTGCCATAAGAGAACCAACAATATGCCATCCTACTTCCTAGCGCAAACCGACCATTAAGGTATGCAACATTCTTCTAAACCCTCACATGATGATCTTGCTCTTGGAGGATGATCATGACCTCCCTTTAGCAACCCTTACTCGGCCCTCGTACTCGACCTACTTTAGGACTACATCTCTCTTCACCCCCTTAATGTGCCAGATAGTGGGAATACATTTCAAACATGCTAAGATGTGCCAATTGATAAGGCATGCCAAGATGTGCAAGGGTGTGTCAATGCATGTCAGGGACTGTCAAGACAACAAAAGGGAGCAAAAATTTAAACTACAAGGAAATGAACATATAAGAGGGTTAATAAGTCATCAATTTACCTTTTCCAAGAGGGGCATGCTAGGCACACTAACACTAGGCGGCAATAGGTGCCAAGTGCAAAGTCTTAGTGCATTCTAAGTGCCAAGTATTCCTTTGTTGCTTCTCATCTACTTTCCAACAATTGATCATCACAAATAAATTTAATATTTAACCATGCTAAATCATACCAAGGCATCTCAACATATTCCATACATGCTAAGACTTTCCAAGCGCCAACACGTGCCAAGTGCCAATATGCATCAGGGACTAGTGTTATGCATGTTATGAAGTGGAAGGGAATATTGAAGAGTGCTAAGGTGTGCTAGAGAGTGATAATGCATGTTGATGAGTGTTAATGAGTACTAGGAAAAAACATTAAGGGAGCAGTACTAGGTAAAAATTCATGGAAGTTAATGAATACGAGGAATGTGTACTGCTAGAGACTAGTGTTAATGGTCGGTGTTAGTTGTCATGCCAAGGAGGGAGTGACAAGGTATGCTAAGCATTGGTAAGGCATGCTAGGGAATATAGGCATGTTAAGAATTCCCAAAGTGTGCTTGGGAGTTCCAGGGTGTGCTAATTATATCATGTGCCAATTAATAGTGCCAAGATATGCCAATACATGCTAGGTGCTAAGGATGTGGCGCAGGGTGCCAGGGTGTCAATATGTGTCAAGGCAACAAAAGGAAGAACCAATAAGAGGGTTAATACGTCAGGACTTTATATTTTTGAAAAGGGGCATGGTAGGCACACTAATAATAGGTCCCAATACATGCCAAGTGGCACTGTGTGCCAAGTGCTAATATATGTCAATGCATTCAAGGTGTTCCAGGGCATGCTAGGGACTATATGCAACATGCCAACACATGCTAGGAGAGTTCCATGTTGTGCTAGCGCATGCCACCATGTGCTTGGGCGTCAGTGTCATCACAAGATGTTATAGGTACAAAGATGTTCCAAGACATGTGGGGTGCTAATAAATGTTAGTGTGTGCCAAAGCATTAATTCAAGGTGTGCCCAGATTGTTGAGGATTGTTAGGTCTTTCTCATTAATAGAATTGTCAGAGCTTGATTATGTATTAAATAATATATTTCCTACACACAATAGCGGAACTTTATCTAAATGGAATTTTATAGATAATAAACTTAATAGATATGAATCATGTGTTGACTCATAGGAAATCTCTATTCAACTAGTCATTACTTGAGGGAAATGATACATGCTTATTACTTCTTAAAAAATTGACTAACCCTAACCACTATGGCCTTGGACATATTATAAAAAATTCTCCATAATAATGGTATTAAATTGTTATCTTTTGAAAAAAAACATATTAACAAGCACATAACGTCATCAAAAACTCATTGAAATGATCAATGATGACGGACATTTTTTGATCGTCACCAAAAGTAACAAAAAGAGCATTGGTGAGGATCATTAAAAGTTCGTCACTAGAAGTGTCACCAAAGAGAGAATTAGTGATGGGCCTTTAACGACCCTCACCAAAAGTGAAATTTCTTTGGTGACGGACAATAAAGGACCATCACTATATACACTTACAGTGACAGTTTTTAGTGATCAATGATGACGGACATTTTTTGACCGTCACCAAAAGTAACAAAAAGAGCATTGGTGAGGGTCATTAAAAGTTCATCACTAGAAGTGTCGCCAAAGAGAGAATTACTGATGGGCCTTTAACGACCCTCACGAAAAGTGTCATTGAAAATGTCTTTGGTGACGGACAAGGACCATCACTATATACACTTACAGTGATGGTTTTTAGTGATCAATGATGACGAACATTTTTTGACCATCACCAAAAGTAACAAAAAGAGCATTGGTGAGGGTCATTAAAATTTCGTCACTAGAAGTGTCACCAAAGAGAGAATTAGTGATGGGCCTTTAATGACCCTCACCAAAAGTGTCATTGAAAATGGCTTTGGTGACGAACCATAAAGGACCATCACTTTGGTGACGGACCTTAAAGGTCAAGCATGACCCTCACCAATGTGCTTTTTTCTTGCTTGTGTTCCTTGATCACTGTGATAAGTATGTTTTATAATTATTTGTTATACATGTGTTATTTAATATTTGATTGTTTTTAATTGCAGGCCTTTTAAAAGACGACACTTTGTTGCGACGAAAGATGACACTTTAATGTGACGAAAGACAACACTTTGTTGCGACGAAAGATGACACTTTGTTGCGACAAAAGACGACACTTTGTTGCGACAAAAGACGACACTTTGTTGTGAAAAAAGATGACACTTTGTTGCGACGGAAGGATTATTGATGCGACGGAAGAACTACGGCTGCAAATAAGCATTTGG
This sequence comes from Pinus albicaulis, assembly GCA_034641835.2. Taxonomy (NCBI): domain Eukaryota; kingdom Viridiplantae; phylum Streptophyta; class Pinopsida; order Pinales; family Pinaceae; genus Pinus; species Pinus albicaulis. The sequence goes on from JAXQQM020090446.1 coordinate 18,409, forward strand.
ATATAAGGTAGGATCGACACCTTCATAGCATTTATTTGTAAAACAAATATATTTAGAGAAAGATAAACTTATTTGTTCATTTTTTGCTAGATTGTCTTCTGACACTAAGGAGATCTATCTTGTCCGCAAGATCGATTTATCCGGCCAACAAATTGGCGACTTCACTGGGGAAAGAACTTGTTTTGATTTGACAAAATGTTTTTTTTCTGATTTTTTATTGATTTGTATGGGCTTGGGTAACTTATATTTACTTTTCTTTGAAAGTTTTAAAGTATTTTTTGTTTCTCTTGAACTTTTCTGGGAACCGCACATTGTTGCAAACCCTGTTAAAAGTCTTGAAAAACTTAGATTTCTTCTTTCATTTTAAGTTTAGATTTGATTTAGAATTCCTAGTATCTGCCCAAATCTCTATGTTTTCTGTCGAAAATCTCTTGTGAATGAGTCTCATAGCACTTTTGTTTTGAATGATTTTCTAGAATTTTTGCATTTTTAGAGTGGTTTTCTCTTTGTCTCTGTAGTGACCCAAATATTAGAAGCTTAAAAGTGCCTTAGATCACCTTGGTATCTTTTATATTCTTGATGAGTCTGACTTGGTTGTGAAATTCATTCTTTTTGAGAAATAGATCTAGTTTTCTCTTTGCAAATCTTCGAACCAACGTCATTATAAGTTCTGAATTTCATTTTTAGAAAACATATATGGATGTTTTTTGATTTATTTGTTATTCTAGGCAAATGAATCCTTAGTTTACTGAACAACTAAGCAAAACATTCTCAAAAAAAAATTTAAAGCTTTTATTTAATTATATTTTTTAAGTTTGCAGATCTCAAAATTAGTTTTCATAGTTTTGAGTGCTTTTAAGAATTTGTAGATCTCTTTTGAAGGAAAGTTGTTTTTTGTATTTTCGAGTCTTGAAAGAGAAAGGGATTTATTGTGAGCATTGATTATTTTTCTCGTTTTGATTTTGTATTGAAAAGACAAAAATATTTTCTTCCATTTATTCTTCATGTTTAAAGAAAGAATTGCCTCTTAAAAGAATTTCATTCTCGAACTCTTTCTTTAGCTAGAATTTCATTGAAGGAAAAACGAATTGATTATCATTTTTAGGTGCATTTTTTAGTGTTTTTTTTGGAAGTCGAGTCTTCACACCATCAAAGTTTCATTTCCATACCTATTGACTTAAAGAACAGCCCATAAAAACAACGCTTAATTAAAATTGAACTAGTAATCTTTTTATTTCTAGGGCTCTTATCACCAATATAGCTTAGGCTAGTATCTTGGAGTAGGGAGTAATTAACTCTCCAAGATAGTAAAAAAAAACAAGTAGATAAATCTTGCGGTAGGAAATAAATCCAATTGTAATTGGTACAATCTAGGAAGCTTCTCTTAAAGAAGTCAATCACGAGATCATGTCCGAACCTTTGAGACAATCAATTCTGTTTCATTGGGGAAGATAGAAGATTTTGCGCGCATTACAAACGGTAAACCTCGGATTAACCATTGTCGAGGAGCCTGGGGTCACTTGTCGGTAAACCTTGGATTGACCATGTCGAGGAGCCTTCAAGGGGATTGAGCTTTGTTACTCTGCCCTTGCGCGTGGAATCGGATCATAGACTATTCCCCCAGTTGTATTTGTTATTGTTGGTAACCTTAGTGTTCATAACCTTAAGATTATTTCCTAAGGTGACGGTGAAGGAAAAATCTCACTGTACCTAGAGCAGACGTCGATTAGACTCACTTGGACTCTCTGGGGGGTTCTCTTCACTCGAGATGGTTTTGTGAAGAAACTTGTGCTAGTCTGTTTCATTAAGCAGGTTGTCGGGGTAACTGTTCCAACCGCCCTTTCTGTATTAAACTTCTACTAAGTTGGATTTCATCACCAACTAGTGTTTTTAGTACGGGAAGTTACTGTTTGTGTGTGGTTTGAACTCTTAGATTTTTAGGCATGTGATTCAGCTGTTTGTTTCTTTAGAGACTTTAGGTGTTTTCATTGAAATTTTCTTTGTTTGCATGTGATTGATTAATATTTAATCGTGGCAGAATTATCGAGACAATCCCGGAGACTTCAGGGGAAGCCCCCTGAGTATACACCAAGTCAACTTGAAGGGTTGCGTGCTCTAGTATCATCTAGTAGCAGTAGGATTAAATCAACAGAAATTGGAAGTTCATCTATAGTTGTTCATCCTGATCATCAAATACCCACGACAAAACACATTTAAGAACCGATTTCAGTTTCTGAAGTTACTGGTAGTATTTCTCCTTCCAGTGAACTCGCTGACGAACCTGAAATTTTTTAGCCTGACACTGAATATTTTGTTTTGGAAACATCCTCAGGATTTAATTCTCCAACTTCTAGCGATCCTGGTTCACCTAGGGTAAGAAGTATTGTTACCGAAGATCTTCCATCTGGCCTCATTTCTATTGAAGAACTTGCTAGTCCAGACAGAGATATCTCTTCCCGAATCCCCTCAGTCTTTAAATCTTAGGGAGCGTGAATCCATTTTCTACAGCCCTATTAGGAGTGACGCTTGGTATCTATCTTTGACAAACTTTTTAGAAAATCCGGGTCATGCTTTTTCTCCACCTCAAATTCCATTTCATCCTACGCCTAAAGGTTACTATCCTTCATCCATCATGTCAGGAGAGTCATCTATGTTTTCCCAATCACCGGAAGCATTTTTACACAGTGTTCCTTCTGTTCCTTCGGGGTATCAGGCTCTTTCTGGTACTTTCTCAGAAGCAGCTCCTCGACCGATTAAACAAGTGTTATCACCTAGTTTTAATGGAATTAAAACTGAAACGTCGAACGCAGAGCAAATCTTTATGATGTCTGGTAATATTCCAAATCCTCAACCTCAAGGTGGTCAGTTACTGCCTGGGGGGCAACCTCAAGGTGGTCAGTTACCGCCTGGGGGGCAACCTCAAGGCAGTGAGTTACCGCCTGCGGGTCAAACTCAAGGCAGTCAATTACCGCTTGGGGGGCAACTACAGGGTAATTTTTTCCCAGAACAAACTGTAGGACAATATTATTTTGGAGAACAACCTCAAGGGCAGTACATACCTCAAGGTTATCAACCATCAGGACAGTACATACCCCAAGGTCAACCCCAAACTCAGTATGTTCCTCAAGGTCCTTATCAACCCCAGATTCAGTACGCGCCTCAGGGTTATCAACCTCAAGGCCAGTACCCAACTCAAGGTTTTCAACTGCCTTCTAGTCAATCATTTGTAAAAGGCGTTGGAAATTTACCACTTAATTATCAACCCTACATTCAACCAGGCTATGGTCCTTCATACGTACAACCTTCTACAGGACAATACCCCGGAATGAACATGGTGTGGGATCCGTCCCAAATTCAACAGACTATGCAACCTAATGTGCAGTTGTCTACTCAACCTGGACAGCCTTTGGTTTCTGGTCCAACCCAACAACCTGTCTAGCCTACTATTCAAATCCCTGCACCTGGTTCTGTTCAGCAGTCTGGGCCTAGTACACCTCAGACTCCCCCTCAAACTGCTGCAACATCTGTTCAACCTATAACACCTGTTTCTGGAGTGTCTGTAGCTCCGGTTTCTTCTATCCCTGTATCCGTGCAAATCCCTCAAGTCTCTGTACCCCAGTCAGGACCTACAGTTCAGACTTTGATCCAAATACCTGCAGGACAAGCCGGTACAAGTACGATTGTCACAAGTCAACCGCAATTCACGTATCAACTGTACATGGACAATATCAATTCGGTCCCATTTCACAAAACCTAGTTTATCAGTATCAACCGTACCCTAGCTATACTTATCAACAGCTTCAACAACCACAGTTTGGTCCCATTAATCCTGGTTTCCCAGGAGGTTATACCATTCCTAATGCAAATCCGATTCCCAGCTATCCTGGGTATCCTCCTCCCGGAACTGCTCTTGTTACACAAGGTTTTCGCGACCCTAACCGTCAGTTACCATTTATTGCAACTTTGGATTTACCTAATTTGTCACGCCTTACGAATGATCCAATTTTCTATCATCCGTATTGGCTGCCAATGCCGCATAAGTTGCCCAGTGATATACCGAAATTCGAGGGTAAGTCATGAGAGGATCTGTCAAATCACGTTATGACTTATCACCTCTGGTGTGCGTCTAATTCGATAATTGATGATTCAATTCGCTTGCGTCTTTTTCAACGAACTCTTATTGGTCTTGTCGCCAAATGGTACATTGAGTTACCACGAGGCTCTTTTAATAATTTCAATCAGTTAGCAACTGCTTTCTTAACTCATTTTCAGTTGTCTGTCAGATACGACAATGGCACAGAACTATTGACTTCGCTAAAACAATCCACGTCCACGTATATTTCTGATCATATTCACGAATAGCGACGTAGAAGGCGTTTAGTGAAAGTTTACATTCCGGATCAAATTTTGGCGGAATGGTTTGTTAAATCATTATTACCCAAAATCACTGAAGATGTAGCTAAGGCAGGAGTTGTTACTGAGGAGCAAGTCATTGCTCAAGCTCAGTGTCTTGACCTCGTCTATACGCAGTCAAGTACTTTACATGAAAAAATCCCCGATCTTCCAAAACAAGGTCAAATTACTATAGCTCCTTCAGGGTCTCATGCCGCTGATGGTATGATTGGTACAGTTAATACTAAAAGTAAGAAGAAATCTTCAAAGAATTCTTCTCCTATAATAACTTTACCTGATTCCCCGAAAGGAGAATCCTCTGCTGAAATTTCTGCCGACATTCATGTCGTAGAGACATCTACGGCGAAATCTAAATCTGGCAGTAAAAAGAAGGGGAAGAATAAAAACAAAAAGAATTCAAAAGAGAAAACAAATAAAACTGAATCTAATGACGAAAAACGCAAGCCTCGCTATCCTTGTTTCATTTGCGACGAGAATCATTTTACTAAAGAATGTCCACATCGAGCAAAGGTTTCGAAATTCGTTAAAGGTTCTCAACAGCCTGCTGTCTTGAAGGATCCTTTTCCAACTCAAGACAGTAAGATGATTGGTTCCACCTTGAATTCCTCAAAATAACCTATTATGATGATGTCTCATTTCAGGATTGCGACGCGATCGCAAGATTATGGTAGTAAAAATCTTGTTGGTGGTAAAGAAGCATAATATTCTAATTCAAACACATCAACTACACCTCCTCCTGTTTCTGATCCGCTACAGATTGAGAAACCCAATCCAGACTTAGTAATCAAACCGCCTGCTAAAGGTGTACTTTGTAAATCAGCTTTCAATCCACATGCGAGAGCTGCTCATAATTACAACGTTGTTGAGGACTTAGCTATTTCCCCTTCAGCAATGTCGGCTTTGGAAGTGCTGCAATCATGCCCAGCATAGCGTAAATTACTTTTGTCTGCCATAGGAGCTGTTGATATTTAGGATTCAAACCTTATAATATTCAATTTAGAGAATAGTACACCCCGCCTACCTCATCAAATGGCTTTCCATATTCCAGTTTCAGTCAAAATAAGACCGATATTTCGGACTGTGATTGATGAAGGGGCTTCTACGTGTATTATGTCGATCCAGTGTTGGAAATCGCTTGGTTATCCTACACTCAATCAGTCTCCGATGATTCTAAAGGCTTTTGATGGCCGAGGGTTCCATCCTTTCGGTATTTTGTAGGATTTACCTATAGGGGTCGAAGGCAAAACCGTAAATCTAGATGTGGAAGTGGTTGATGCCCCTCTAGATTACAACCTTCTCCTGGGTCGCAGTTGGTCTTATGCTATGACTGTTGTTGTTTCATCGGTCTTTCGGCTTATCAAGTTTCCACATCAAGGAAAGATCGTTACAATAGATCAGCTCACTTATTTCTCATCCGATCCAGCCTCTACAGAAACTATCCAGCACATCGGTAAAATGGCTATCCCTTACAAGGATGTTGGGGTAGGTTTGATTAAATATTATGGTTTACTAGGAAATTTTTCCTTTCCTCCTCCTAACGTATCGCCTCCTATTACAAATATTCATATGATTTCATCGAATACCATTACGTTTGATGATCCTTGGATCGTACCTTCCGATTCCGAGTTGGATTCATTTGATGGCGCGATGTCTTTGAGTCTCTTTGAAATTGCATATCAGGTTGCACAGTCATTTTCCGATCCTTCTTCAACCAAAACTGATCCAATGAATGGGATCCATGAGGAATCACTTTCTATATCTAGCTCAGCCACAATGACATTTCCCGATCTTGTTCATACTGATGAGCAGATTCGTGAACTTCTGTCTGTTGATGATTTACCATGGGAAGATCTACATCATCGATCTTCGTTTTTACCTGAGATGGATCATTTTGAAAATGATTTCTCTTCTATTTTTACTGCTGAACATGTCAAAGAACCGCAGAATCCATTGCAAAATCCTCATTCTGAGTTAAATTTGGAAAATATCTCTCAAACGATTCCTATTGACATTTTAGTTAAGCCTGGAATAATTGAAAACATTCATATAGGTGCTTCCTATACGAACGATGAAATCCAAACTTATAAAGCCCTATTTCAAGAATTCCATGACGTGTTTTCCTGGTCATATGAGGAAATGCCAGGAATCAATCTGTCAATTGTTGTACATGAAATCAAGACTTACCTGGATGCCAAACCTGTCCGACAACGCTTACATCAGATACATCCGTGAAAAGCTGCTGCTATCAAAGCCGAAGTTGAGAAACTACTTTGTGCAGGTTTCATTTATCCAATTCCGTTAACGGATTGGGTATCGAATATTTTTCCTGTTAACAAAAAACAAGGAACGATACGAGTATGTATCGACTATAGGGATATTAATCAAGCTTGTCCTAAAGACAATTATCCAACCCCCTATATTGATCAAATCATTGATGATTGTGCCAACAGTGAAATTTTTTCCTTTATGGATGGTTTTTCTGGTTACAATCAAATAAACATACTCCCTACTGATCAGCCTAAAACAACATTCATTTGCCCATGGGGGAGATTTTCTTATTGCAAACTACCCTTTGGATTGAAGAATGTTGGGGAAAATTTTCAAAGAGCCATGTCTTACGCATTTCATTACATTAAGCACATTGTGTAGCCTTATCTTGATGATTTACTTGCTCATTCATCGAATAGGGCCGACCATCTCACTCATTTACGAACTATCTTTATGAGATGTAGGCATTATCGAATTCGGCTGAATCCACACAAATGTGTTTTCTATGTAGAATCGGGTCGCTTACTTGGATTTGTTGTTTCAAAAGTAGGCATTCGCGTTGATCCGTCGAAATTCGAAGCTATTGTCAATATACCTCCTCCTTCGACTCTGCGCCAAATCCAAAGTTTGCAGGGGAAAGAAAATTTTTTACGTCGGTTCATTCCTAACTATGCCGAGCTAACAAAGGGTTTTACCAGGTTGTTGAAATAGAACGTTCCATTCTTTTGGGATGAGATCGCTAACCGATCTTTTGATGCACTCAAACATGCGTTGACCCATGCACCATTATTTCATCCTCCCAACTACAACCGGGATTATTTTTGTATCTCGCCGCCTCTCATTCCACCATTGGGATGGTTTTAGTTCAGGAAGATGAATTCGGCAATGAACACGTGATTTAATATCTTAGTCGAAATTTGCATCCGACTGAGATCGATACACACATGTGGAGAAATTGGCCTTGGCCGCTGTTCAGGCTGTCCAAAGATTTCGACACTACATCTTATTACGCAAAACCAAAGTAATTTATGACTGATACCCTATGATGTACATCTTGACCAAACAATTTATAGGGGCAAGTATTCCAAATGGATAGTTATCCTGCAGGAATTTGACTTGGAATTTGAAAAATCCAAGGCAAATAAATCTTTTGTTTTTGCAGAACTGATGTGTGATTTCCCCTCTACTGATACTGAAACTATGGTAGAGCAACCCATTGCGGATGAATCCTTGTTTCTTATCAGTACTCTTGATCCATGGTATGGGGATATTATTGTTTATCTCCAAACCCAATCTTTTCAGCTTGAAATTTCACGATCTCAGCGATGGAAAATACGTTTCCAATCCCAACAATACAATATTATTGGTGATACACTCTATCGTCGTGGAGTGGATTCTGTTTTCCGACGTTGTCTTACTCATGAAGAATCTGAGAAGGTTCTAAATGATTGCCATTCTGGAGCATGTGGCAGTCATATGTCTGGGTATGCCACAGCCCAAAATATATTGCACGCTGGTTATTTCTGGCCTTCCTTATTCAAAGATTGTATTTATGTAGTTCGGAAATGCCACAATTGTCAGGTCTTTGATCGTAAAATGCGTGCACCACTCGCTCCTCTTCACCTTATAATTGCTGTCGGTCCTTTCGCAAAGTGGGGTATTGACTTTATTACATGTAACCCTCACTCGACCGGGGGGAATGCGTATATTATCTTAGCGGTAGATTATTTTACTAAGTGGGCCAAGGCGATGCCTATATTTTCGGCAGACGGCAAGGCTACTGCAAATTTCGTGTTCAATCATATAATTGCTAGATTCGGTGTTCCTCAAGCCATTATTACATATCATGGAAGTAATTTTTGGAATATCATGATGACTAAACTGATAGATCAACTTGGCCTGCACCACGATAGTTCTACTCCATATTACCCGCAGGCTAATGGTCTGGTTGAAGCTATCAATAAATTTTTAGTCACTATGATCAAACGAATTATTGGTATTCATAAGTCGAATTGGCATTCCATGCTATTTTCAGAACTTTGGGAATATCAGACCTTAGTAAAAACATCAACTGGTTTCACTCCCTTTCAACTGGTTTACGGTTTGGAAGCTGTGTTTCCTATTGAATGCGAAATTCCATCACTGAAATTAGCTATAGAATTACTCCCAGCTACGTTTGAAGAGGAGAAGCATTTTTTGTACTTGGCTCAGCTAGATGAGAATCGACGAAATGCTGCATTAGCAAACGAAGCTCATGTCAAATGCATAAAATCTCAGTACGATAGAAATGTTACCCCTCGTAGTTTTTCAGAAGGAGACCTAGTTTTAGTGTACGATCAAGCCAATGATAAGCTAGGGGCTGGAAAATTTGTGCCTATGTGGCATGGTCCTTTCATTGTTAAGCGAAAGCTGGCAAAAGGGGCCGATGAGCTGATAGATTTTGACGGTGTCTCTTTAGATAAACCCAGAAATGGGCTTTATTTGAAGAAATATTATGCTTAAACTTGGTGTGGAGATTTTTAGTTAGATTAGATTCTTTACTGCTGGTGTGTCTTAGATTAGAAAAGCATGCCTAGTTTAGAGTGTGTTCTTATCACTATTCCTGCTTATCTGAGTTTTAATCTTGATATTGCAGATGCCGACGTCTCTTCAAACCTACATTGGTTTTGCCGATGGTGCTTGTCGTAGTACACGGAACATTTCTTCCGTAGCTTGGGTTATCTATTCACCCTCTGACGAGTTAGTATCCATGCATGGGGTAAGCCTCGGTCAAACAATGAATAACATTGCAGAGTATAGTGCAGTGATTGAGTTATTATCTAAATCCATATCATTTGGAATTCGGAGTTTGATTGTTAGGTTGGATGCAGACATTTGTGTACAACTTAACGGGGTTTGTACGTTAGAAATCCGGTGTTGTTACGATTATTCTTAAGAGTCCGTCTCTTGGGAGGCAAATTTGATTACATTGAATATCAGCATATTCCAAGACATTTAAATACATTAGCAGATGCAGTTGCTTCTAGTATGATAAATAGACATTTGCAATAATTAAAACAGTAAATTAAACAACATTCGATAACATGTACACAAATAGCCGGTAATAGTGATATATCATAGCATATAAGTGTGTTTCGAACTATACATCGTCTTGTGTTCAACGATTTAAAATTTAAAATACAAAAAATTAGGACTTAAAAAGTGCTGAAAATGATTTTTATTTTAATCATCCCATTACTCTCCTGGAGGAAAAGCCATGTCTTTATCGCCGCGATAGTCCATCTCGGCGTATGGAAAATCCTTAATGACAAAGAAGTTGGTTGTTCAACCAACGAAATACGCCGAAAGAAATCTAACAATCTCGGCTCGCCGCTTACACGATTGGTATGTGCAACATTCCTCCTGGAATTAGTAACAATGAAGAAAATAAATTTGAACTCGGGACGGATAATAGTTTTGTTATCCTTCATTTTATCGCTTGAGGTCTACTAAACCCTGTTGCAACTACTTGACTTTGGAGTCCCAACAACGATTGTGCTCGATCTAAATCTCCCAAAATGAGATTAGTGTCGCCCCTCTTGGACAAACCGGTTGCAAAATATGTCCTCCCGGTTCCTGTAAAGGGGTTTCCGGCAAACAAGAAACACTAGTCATGTGTCCTACATGTTCACTAACCATATCAGGGGGAATCTCAACATGGGCCACTTTCTGTGGTCTAGAATTATCTGATTACTTGAAATTTGACGGTTTAAGTTAAAACAAATGGATTTTCTAGAATCTTCACGGGAACTTTTTTATCCAAAAGCTTTTTACTTTTCACTCTGCAACTGAACGGTAAAAATGAAATAGAAAAAGTCCTTTTTATAAGTTTTTTCGAATGAATGAATTTTTAATTTGTTTATTTTTCACTTTAAAAGGTTATTTTTTGAAAGCATTTTTACTTATCTTAAACAGGTATGTGTAATGTTTTGAGTTTTTGTGCAGAAACAGGATTTTTCAGGTGAAATGATCGTTTTTCAACAAAGAGCATAATTTTATCACTTTTTCGGACTCTTTCAAAAATTTACGAAAAAGAGAAACCCTGGAGTCCTCTTTTAAGCCCTTTTCAGACTCTCTAAATATGAAAAGATTGCCGAGTACTTGACTATTCGAACTCGTTAAAGTAAATGAACAGTCGTCCCTTCAGTATAAGTTTACCCCTTTTACGGACTGAAATGGACTATTTACGAAAAAGGTATACGTTGACTAATTACGATCAATAGAGTTCTCTCCCGCATTATTTTATCCTTTTTCGGGCTCGAGAGACTAAATTTACGAAAAAGTACACCCATGGAGTTTTCTTAAGTTTTTTCTTCTGACTCCCTAAAATTGAAAAACACCGAGTTTCTCCTATACTGGACTCGTTAAAATTTAACAGTAAAGGACCTATTCAATTTTTAACAGGAACGAACCACTCCTTCTTAGGGTTCGAATCTTAAACTAAGTTGGACTCATCCGAAGGATGAGCTTATAAACAAGCAAATGTTATCCTCCTCAAGCTTGTCAAAAATAAAGAGGTACTTGCCAGAAATGGTGGGGGAAAAGAGAGAAAAACGAACCTGTTTGTTACATTTTGATTATTCGGAAAACCATTAACCACTCTTGAACACGACACTTTTTGTTCACCTGGGTTGGGAAATCCTTTGCCTAATAGTTAATCAAACCATATTGAAAGTCTTCAGCCGGTTTCTGGGTATTAGCTTTGGGTCAATTGTCACCAAGCCATCTGCAGTGTCGTTATGTGTTCAAGAGGACAGTTCAAACAAACCATTCATTTGCGAAATATTTGTCTTCCATTTTGACCATCCCTGAGTCAGTCCTTGCCAATATATTTCTTCAAAACTTGATCTATGATTTCGTGTTGTAGGCTTTCCTACGACGGATCTCTTTCTATCGACAACAACTCATTATCTAGGAAGTTGATCTAGAAATCATCAGTACCTTGAAATCTGCATGCCTCAATGGCAGGTTTCTCGCCTTCGACGACAGGTTGCATCATTGACCTTCGATCGAATGATTCCGTGACATGTTTGACTTCAGCTCATTCATTCACATTTCATGGATTGTACTGAGTACTTTGAGAGCCATTGACATTACTGGTGGTTACTCTCACACTTGTTAACATTTTACATTATTGACTAGTAATCAAGTGGTTTCTACCATGTTCGACTTCGACACATTTATTCACATGGATAGAATCGTACTGGTTCGAGAAACGGAAATCAAGACCCTGGATCTAGTTTCTACCATCCAGGCTGCGAGGAATTTTGTTATTCATTTATACAGTGGACTATTCATAAACAGATGGCTGCATCCATACTGTGTCTACACATGTCTATACTGTTGATGTATTGAAAATCATTCCTGTATCAGAACAGTTTAAATCAGTTTTCTAGTTAGTTTTGATCTGAGTATGGGAATGCCTACCTCAGCGATGATATGTTTACATATATATATTTTGCATTGAATGTTTTTACAGGTTCCGACCGGGGTGTCCACAGGATGATCTTTGAAATGATAAAGTACTTCACTCTTCATATATAACAGACTTCATCTTCATCTATTTCAGACTTCACACTTTAGGGGGCAATCTGTTGCACTTAAAAAATGTCACCTTAACATTCTGCTGACTGTATGAGCTCTTTAACACTCATACATACCTCCTCTACAAGTCTTACAACCTTTACTCCTCATGTCAAGTCCTAAAACAGGAGAAAAAACCCTAAAAAGCTCAAAAAACCTGGGTACGCAGGTAATGTGAGGCTTACCTGTGTTCCTAGCTAGGGTACATGGGTAATGTGAAGAGAAACTGCGTTCTAGAACAAAGTTTTCCAGTGTTATGCCTGCGTACCCCCTCCAAAGTAAAAAAAGCGAGAAACAAAAGTTAAAAAGCTGATTTGAGGTCAATTCTAGAAGGTTCTAGATGAGATTTTTTGGGGATGAGTATGCTCTAATAAGGTTCATGCATCCCACACCTTAAGGAGCTAATCCCTTGATGTGAGGAGCCTATCCCTTTGAAGGAGTATTCTATCCCTTCAAAGGTGGAACCCTAACCTCCTCATCTACTCTATAAAAAGAGGCATTGGGTAGCCTCAAAGGGAGTTCAAGCTTTATGTGTGATTGAGTTGAAGTGCTGTTGAGATTTAGACTTCTTTCTGCTGAGCTTTTGAGAGGAAATATCACATACCTCTTTGTGCTCCTAGAGGAAGATTGCAAGACTTATCAAAGTAGAGGAGACTCCTGCTTCGGGACCCCAGGAAGGCCTTTTGAACATCAAGGCTAAGGTTGTAAGGTTCTTTTGTCATTTTAAGATTAATACAATCAAGTTTTTTTTTTCTCAATAAATCGTCGTTCGATTCTTTATTTCAATAAGCTATCATTTGATCATTTATTTCATAGATTCCTTGATCACTATGATAGGTATATTTTATGATTATTTGTTATACAGGTGCTATTAGTATTTTCTTGCTTGTGATTGCAGGTCGACAAAATAACTCTTGTTGTGACGGAAGGATTATTGTTGCGATGAAAGAACTCTTGTTGCGATGGAAGGATTCTTGTTGTGACGAAAGAACTCTTGTTGCGATGGAAGAACTATTGTTGCGACGGAAGCACTACGAATGCAAATAAGCATTTGGATCTAAGGTAGGATCGACACCTTCATAGCATTTATTTGTAAAACGGATATATTTAGAGAAACACTAAAGAAAAAAGGATATTGGTGAGGGGCGAAAATGGTCACTATAAGCTCATTGGTGAGAGTCAAAAAGAGCCTCCGTCACCAAAAAATTGAACGTCACCAAAGGTGGCGTCGCCGAAAGTATAGTGTTGTGGTGACATTCAAGGTCCGTCACCAATAATGATTTATAGTGACGGATAGTGACCGTCACCATTTCATATGAGCAATGGTGACGGACAATAGCCTCCGTCACCAAAAAACTGAACGTCACCAAAGGTGGCGTCGCTGAAAGTATGTGTTGTGGTGACATTCAAGGTCCGTCACGAATATTGATTATAATGACAGATAGTGACCGTCACCATTTCATATGAACAACAACGATTTTTTGTGATGGACCTTTCATGGCCGTCACTACTAGTGCATATATATGGCGACGTTCATTGACCGTCACCATAAACTCATTGGTGACATCAAGGTCCGTCACGAATAATGACTATAATGACAAACAATGACCCTCACCATTTCATATCAACAACAAAGATTTATGGTGACGAACCTTTAATGGTCATCACTATTGATGCGTATATATGGTGGCGTTCGTTGATCGTCACCATTTCATATTTTTGTTGAAAATGCAGCAAGGTGATGGAGCTTAGTGAAATGAAGTCGCCTTCACTAAGTGGGCCCGCAGGCAAATTCTGGCGCAAAGACTATTTTTAGACTATGTCTATTTTTAGACATATATGGAGCGTGGTCCAGGGGTTGCAGTATGTTATTCTTGGAGTATTGGTCATGTTGGTAAAAATAGATGGACCTCTATTTTTGGACCTATAGGTCGAAGTCTATTTTTAGACTACCTATCCTAAAAATAGGGAAGTCAAATATTATTTACCCTTAATAATATTTGACTCTAAACTTCAGTTTACTCTCTTGGAGCACTTCAGTTCGAGCTACAGAAGTGGCTCATGCATCTGACATAGGAATTACGCTATTCCTAGGGGTTTGGTGAGCTCATGCATGGTTGACTTCAGTTAGAACTCTGCTGTAAGGTGAGTTTGGTGGAGTTGTGTTCGGTTTAACTTAGTTGAACTAGTTGTGTTTAGTTTAACTGGCTAATACACTAGTAATGAGTTGAGTGAATTAAATATTATTTAATTCACTAATTATTAACTCATTATTCAACTCAAGAACACATCAATTCACTACAGTGCATGGACAGTTCAGTGGAGACCAATGGAAGAGGTAGATGAAAGGGTGAGTTTGCTATTAGTTGCGACATGAGTTGTGCATGAGATTTGCACAAGCATTGGAGGAGATTTCCCATGAGGATTGCGCAGTTGAAGCCAAGGAGATTCGAAGTTGGATCTCTCATTGAACCAACTTGGATTGCGCAGTAGAGGCAGGCAATTAGTGGATGAGTTTTGAACTTGTGACTTGTTCAAAACTGAGCTAGTTTGTGTGTAACTTTTGGAGACAGTACTGAGTACTTGTGAGGAATATTGTACTGAGATTGTTACTTTTTCTCTTCTATTATAATATACAAAATAGCTGGGGGTTTTCAGCTATAAGCTTTCCCCATTACATATTGTGTTTATGTGCGCATGTGACTGTTTCTATTTCCGCATATTGATGATCGATTGTAGAAGAGATTATGTGTTATACATGAATTTGAATTAATGTATGATCAAGATAATCTCAGTGGATAAATCTTCATTATTTAGAAAATTTCTACATGGTATCAGAGCCAAGTTGATCATCGGGATCTATTGCAGTGATTACAATATTATTTCGGTAGACAGAGTCTGTATCGGGTCAGGTAGCCTCTGGATCCATCCTTTCTCTGAAAGGTGATATATCCAGTAAATGCCCATACAGTCGATCTCTGTGCTAGAAATAATTTGTTCTCACAGAGCCAGAAGCAGTTGAGTTTTTGAGTTTGGAATTCTAATTTTGCAGCAGCTTGTTTTCTTGGTGCCGGAGTTGAAAATGTCTTTAAACGGTTTAAGTACCCGAATATGCTCTGAAGGTGCTCTTCAAATTATGTTGTATGGAAAGACTTGATGGAAGGCAAAGATTAGAAGATAATAATGAGAGTTTGTAGATACGATGTCCAAAAACCTACCGATCCCGCCGGTTGAGGCTTGGCAAAAGAAGATGGAAAAATGTCGAAGGATTTTGTTGGAGGGCGTGAAGGATCACATTGTATCCAGCATGCATGGAAAATATTCTCCATACTTGATGTGGAAAGCATTGATAGATTTATTCCAAAGCAAGAGTGACCAGAGGAAGTTGGCGCTCAAGGATAAACTCAGACACATAAAGATGGAGAAAGGCGACAGTATGCCAAAGTACCTCACGAAGTTCATCCAATGTAGGGTTGAGCTGGGAAGTGTGGGGGTGACTGTAGATGATGAGGAATTGTTGAGCTTGGCTCTCCTTGGTCTTCTAAAGAGTTGGCATGCCTATCAGGATTCTGTCAATGGTCGGGAGAAATTGCCAGGATGGGAGCGACTTTGGTCGGATCTTGTGCAAGAGGAGATAAGGCAGAGTACCAGGGACGGATCTTCATCAAAGGCATATGATGAAGAAAATTGCGCTTGGATGCTGGGAAGCAAAGAAGGGGAAGAGCAAGAAGGCTTCTCATTCTAGTGCAAAGGCAAGAAGCAAGATATGTCCAAGGTGAAGTGTTTTCTTACCTGTCATCAACATTTTACACTATGCCACAAATTGTCCGACAGACAGAAAAATAAGAAGGTCGGATCCGCAGCCGGGAGAGGCATTGGCTTCTTAATTCTAACTGGATTTTTCACCATTGCATGCTTGGTTTCAAGTGTGATGGGACCGTGATGGTTCTCTGCATGGTTGTGCGTCATTTCATACACGGAGATCGAGATCTCGTTTTCGTATCCGGAGGAAAAAAATATCGAGTGCACATCGAGATGGGTGATGATGGTAGATACAGTGCGACCGGTATCAGTACCATTTCCTTTGAGAGGGAGTCTGGTAAACCCTTCGTATTGAAGGAATTGATGCATGTTCCAGGATTGAAGAAGAATCTTATCTCTGTGGCAATGTTAGAAGACAAGGGATATGATGTTGTCTTTAGCTAGGGAAAGGCTTTCCTGCGCAGTAAGGCAACTGGTGAGACCCGGAGGATAGGGGTTCGAGTTAAGAACCTTTATCAATTGCAGGTAGATGGCTGCGTAGAAATGGCAGGCAAGGCAGAAGGAGTGGTGAGCCGGGATGATGGCGAGTTGTGGCACCGGAGATTGGGCCACCTTCACTATGGAGCTTTGAAGATACTGCAGCAGATTTCTACTGGGCTTCCTAAAGGCACTCTTGCGCAGTCAGATCAGTGCAAGGGGTGTACCTTGGGAAAATTTGTGAAAGCCACTTTTCACGAGAAGGATAGTCGCACCACGACGATCCTTGAGAGAATCCACACAGACGTGTGTGGACCTTTCTTAGTAGCTTCGACAGAAAAGCACAAGTACTATGTGATCTTTGTTGATGATTTCTCTCGGAAGTGCTGGATCTTCTTCATGCAGAAGAAGAGCGAGACATATTCAAAGTTCTGTGAATTCAAGGCGCTGGTTGAGAAGGAATCTGGGAAGCATGTGAAGGCTCTTAGGAGCGACAATGGTGGTGAATTCATCTCTACTGAATTCAAAGACTTTTGCAGCGCAGAAGGGATTCGGAGAGAGCTCATCGCACCCCATAACCCATAGCAGAACGGGGTGGCTGAGCGGAAGAACAGAACGATCGTGGGTGCTACACGGGCGATGTTGCATGATCAGGGCCTACCCCTTCACTTGTGGGCTGAGGCATGCAATACAGCAGTGTATGTGAAGAACCGTTGTCCTCACAAGGTTCTTGGCATGAGTACACCGGAGGAGGCTTATTCTGGCAAGAGGCCTGATATTTCCCATTTGCGGATTTTTGGTTCTCCCGTCTACATGCATGTGACGAAGGATGCGAGAAGGAAGCTGGATCCAACTGCTGAGGTTGGAATATTTGTGGGGTACACTGATACACCTCAAAACTATCGGGTGTATGTGCCAGACAGTCGCAAGACTGTTGTGCGACGGGATATAAAATTTCAGGAGGAGAAAGCCATGCAGTGTTCGCTTGAGAGGGAGCTACACTTGCATGCAGATGAGGAGCTGTTAGTTCCTAAGGAGGAGCTTCCGGATGTGGATCACCCACAAGAGGAAGTTCAGGAGGTGGAAGAAACCACCCATGCAGCGCCAACCATCAGAGGGCGCATGCGCACTACAGAAGCTGAGCGACTGGCTTGAGATGCAGAGAAGGTTGTAGGACCACCTACAGCACAACGCAGACAGAGGCAGTCACCGGATCGGTACACTGGATACATGGCTCTTGTGAGTCAATGTGTCGTGATGGAGCCATCCTCTTTTGAGGAAGCTATGGAGGAACCCGCATGGGTAGATGCCATGATCGAAGAATATGATTCGATCGTCAGAAACAGTGCATGGGAGATTGTCCCAAGACCGGAGGGGAAATCAGTGGTGGGCTCGAGATGGGTCTACAAAGTGAAGCAGGCGGCTGACGGGAGTGTGGAGAAGTACAAGGTGAGATTTGTTGCTCGTGGCTTCTCACAGATCGAGGGGATCGATTATGAGGAGACTTTTGCACCTGTCGCAAGGTACTCTTCCATACGGACGATCCTTGCTCTCTCAACGTAGATGGGATGGCACATCCATCAGATGGATGTGAAGACTGCGTTCCTCAACGGAGTCATTGAGGAGGAGGTGTACATAGAGCAGCCTGAAGGTTTCGAGATCTTCAGCAGTGAGTCGCATGTTTGCCGACTCAAGAGAGCACTGTACGGGCTGAAGCAAGCACCTCGTGCTTGGTACACTCGGATAGACAGCTACTTCACCGGGCTTGGATTCTCCAAGAGTGAGGCGGATCCAAACCTGTACCAGATTGTGGTAGAGGGGAAGCTGTTGATCATCGTACTGTATGTAGATGATCTGATTTTGACTGGCGATGAGCCGTTGATACTTTCATGCAAGGAGGATCTTGCACGAGAGTTTGAGATGAAGGACTTGGGCATCCTTCATTATTTCCTGGGATTGGAGATTTGGCAGCGCAGTGGAGGACTGTTTGTTTCTCAGGGCAAGTATGCCCGGGAGATTCTTGAGAGGTTCAACATGCAAGGCTGCAAGCCTGTTGACACTCCTCTTCCTGGTGGTTGGAGGAAGGAGGATGCTACTTCAGCGAAGGTAGTGGAT